>JAYKAV010003299.1:2613193-2623874 GCA_035582835.1 Phoebastria nigripes
AAAAAAAAAAAAAAAAAAAGAGTCAGAAGCTGTCGCAACCACTATGCAATAAAAGCTCATTCCCATAGAGCCTACAAGCATGTGTGTGCTTCTTGCTCAGAATACCCCCATCAGGCTCCCAGATTGGGAGAATGTAAAAGGGAGGCAGAACAAGATTTATATGGGAGTTGAAAGGCAAGCAACCGTTTTTGAGAGCAGAAAGTAGGCAGAAGGTTACAGGACCATGAAGTGTAGGATCAGGAATAAACTATTATGTCTTCGTCCGAGAGGGTCAATGGTATCTATACGCTGTCTGAGAATTTCTGAGCTTCTCATAAATCAGTGGTAGTTCTCCTCAACTCTCACAAGTAGAGCCTGGAGTTGAGAAAAACCAACCCTGAAGAATGACTGTACATGACATAGCTATAATGCAGCAGTACAGCAATTAGTGGGCAGTGCTTTTACAGCTAGCCAGCTGTACCTAGTCACCTGATGCCAGAATTTTAGTTCAGATTTTTTGTTGGATTTTGTTTGTTTATTTTTGTGGGGTTTTTTTGTTTGTTTGTTGTTTTTTAAACACACATAGGGAATATAACTCTACTTTTGCTTTTATCATTTACTTTAAAACAGAAAAGTAAATCTCAGGAAACATGCAGTTGTTCAAATTTGTCAACTCTCACTTGGGCTTTGAAGCTTAACAACCACATACCAAACCGTATACTGCTTGTGGTTTCAAGACTTAGAGGCAATGAACTCTTGTTCCATAACTATCACAGAGATGACAGTCACCTGCTGAATCATCAAAACCATATCCTGGCACACCCGCATTTCTTCTGAGGTATTTCCCATTCAATTGCTTGTCTGCGTACATCTTCCTTGCTTCTACAGAAAAAGGTCAGCGAGAAGTGCATGCTTTTAAACTGTAATTTACCATCAGACCTATTAATATGATACTGCTTTAGCCACAAAAAGGGGAGAAAAAGAGCTTGCTAAATTTTTTGAGGCGAGGGATGAAAAGTCAGAAAAGAAAGTGAAGTGATTTACTTCCTTGTGGAATGAGATCTATGGGAAGTTGAGCCTAGATGCACAGAGGTACCTACCTATCATATTTTTGGTTTTTTGAACCTTTGGTTCCTAAAACAGAGCTTTCTTTTCCCATAACTTAATTTTTCCGTCCGTTAGAACAATGCAGAAAGTTTATATGCATAAAGCTAATCAGACATCACATACTGTTCAAAAATCATCATCCATTTGTTATGCTTTTGATTTGTAGAAAAGACAGGTTAATACCAAGTAGAAAATGATAGTTAATACCACACTTTTTTTTTTTTTAATTAAATCACTAATTCTGAAACAAATGGTTAAACTCTTCGCTAAAAAAAAATCTTATAAAAATAACTGTTCTTTCAGTTTTATACATCAATAGTAATTTTTTTATTATAAAGCCTAGGAATCTAAAGTGATTTTTAAATTCCCTTTACAGTTCACAGTTATTTTCTTACCTATCAGTTTCAGTGAGGAACTCGCCTCACTCACACTTGGACCTGGTACTCAATGATTAATTCAAATCCGTATTTTTTTTTTTTTTTTCTCCCACTGAAACAATGCCTTAACTTTGGCTTCACCCAACTGATGGCTCAATGGCAACTTCATAGAATTTTTGCCTGGGGAATTTCTCTATGATTTTAACTGAAAAAAGGAAACAGTCAATTACATTCCGTGTATGAAACAGGACAGTTTAATTATTCTACTAGTAAAATGCGATGTTGAGTTTTGCCACTATTACATTAAAAAGTTATGGAGGTGGGTTTGGAGGGTTTCTTTACAAGACCATTGAAGTCTACCCCTTGCTATATAAGGGTATTAATGAATAAGCACTTTCTAACAGAAATCTCTCTTACTTAAATTGAGGAAAAAAAAAATACATTCCAAAAGAGATGAAGTTGCCTTGTTATGCCAACTCAAAACTTTTCAGCAATTTAACAGAAGACTTTCTGCAATGACGGAAGCATGGCAAGGGTGTCAAGTGGGCTTTTGGAGGGTTGCTTCCTTTCCAGCCCAACACTGTCTTTTCTCTACTTGGGATATGGGACTTATTCCCAGCTTCTTTCACTGTCAAGGCCTATGGACGTATCCTGTTAAAGCCACATGCATGTCCTCAGTCTGAAAGATGAGTCCTTCCTTGTCCCATGCAGAAACCGCTAGTCACCCCCTGCACTTCACAGGCTGCCGTTGAAGTTGACACAGTTAGACCTCAATTGTACTACACAGAGGGGAAGAGGAATGGATTGCTTGGGACAGAACTGGAGGGATGCTCTGGAGAGACCCTAACTCACCAGCTTGGTGATAAGAAAACAATGAGAGTCACCATTGAAGACCTTGTTAAAGTCAAGGGAAACAATATCCACCGCTCCCCCATTGTCCACAAAACGAGGCATCCTTCGTAAAAGGCAGTCAGGTTTGTCAGGCATGATTTGCCCACAGTCTACAGATGAGTAAGACTAGTATTCTCACAGGGTAAAAGCTGAGGAAGAACTTCTTCACTTAACTAAAGCAGTAGCCATTTCAGAGTAGTACATCCATGTTACTAGAAACACTGAGGGATTCAGGGTAGCTGACGCTCCTAACGCTGAAGGTAAGTAATTGCAAGCGTTCCAGCAGAGGGATCGCAATCAGCTAATACAGCTTGAGACAAGCACAGGAAAGGGGGGTGCTTCAGAAATCACAGGCTGATACATTCCTAAAAACTCTCACAGCCATGGGGCTCAAACCCTTCCTGCAGGACAGCATAAGCCTTGCGTTCTACCTTCAAATGCTGATGGGGTGCATGAAGAGGGGCAACTTTTTTCCTTCCACGTCACTAGGTATAACTCATTAGCATTTATGCCCCCTGATTAGCATTACTGACCAGGAATTCATATTTGGATTGCTATCCTTCTGAAGGATCAGCTACAAAACACAAAATTATATATATCAGGCTCCACCTGTCTACAAAGTTTCCCATTAAATACGTCAAGAAAGCATATTAACAAAAGCCTTCAGTATCAGCGTGCTATTATGACACCAGATGCATTTCAACATCCTTTAATGTGATCAAATCAACAGCCTGGTTTCTGGTAAGATACTACATATAGCACCATACAGAGCATGACTGTATCAAAGCAAAATTAAGAGCAGTTGTGAGGACAAGAAGGAAAGACTAGATTGTTTGTTCTAGGCACCTCTCTTGTTATTGTCTGATAAAAGTACACCAAACAACAAATGGTATAAGCAAGGAGGAGACTAGGGGCTACCCTTATCTTTTCCTCCAAACATACAAAATATTTATGTGCCACATCAAAAAAAAAAAAAAAAAAAAAAAAAAAAAAAAAAAAAAAAAAAATCAGTAACAGAAAGACTTCATCCTTCAGTTTGTAACTCTGATGTAGACACAAGAGGCAAAAATGAATTCACTGAAACTGAATACTTCAGTACAAAAAGCTAGTGTCTTGTGCTGGCCCACAGGAGTTGTACCGCTGAAGACGTGACAATGGAGTCTGATGGGGGAGTCAGAATATTTGACCAGCCAGGCCATGGACTTGCTCCAGTAAATTCCTACTTTATGCAATCAGTTAGAATTTGTCTTGAGGGGCCAAGTATGTATGTCTTTCAGCTTATTAGATGTTATATGATGCCACGCATAAAGTGTGTGGTACCGAGCAGTTCAAAAGGCACATGGGTTGAATTTCAAGAGGCAATTATTCAGTGGAAAAAAATGAGCATCTCTTTGTTCAATTAAAAACAGAGTTTAGCATGCATCACTGAGGGCCACTAATTCCTATTTGTGTGTCCCCTTTAATGTTCACAGCTGGCAAACAGCAAACCTACATTTTCCTAAGGCGGTTTCAGATACCTCTATTCTAGTTCTTACAGTTTACTTCATTTAAGTTTCTAGAATAACTATGGTAAGTTTTATCATTAACATAATGCCTTGTTAAAACATACAGCTTGGACAGTCCATCGCTGCACTGAGGTGCAGGAACTCCCGGGAGGCTTTTCCCAGGAAACATTTATCAATACATCATCTGAAACTCTGAGGAGCACTTTTGAAATTGGTGATTTCTTTTACCTTTTTCAAATTCTCTTAAAAAGAAATTATAAATTAATCCATTACAACAACCGAGCTCTGGTAACTAGAATTAGCTTCTAGTTATCTAGCTAGATTTCCAAAACGATTCACAAAGCAACCATTCTTTAGTTAGTGCTCTATCAAAGCATGTATGGAGCAGAAACTGTTTTAACAGACCTAAAGTTTTTGTTTACTCAGGAAAAATAAACAGTGTTATAA
Source organism: Phoebastria nigripes (assembly GCA_035582835.1). Taxonomy (NCBI): domain Eukaryota; kingdom Metazoa; phylum Chordata; class Aves; order Procellariiformes; family Diomedeidae; genus Phoebastria; species Phoebastria nigripes. The sequence continues at coordinate 2,617,500 of JAYKAV010003299.1, forward strand.
CTGGCTAGAACTGTAAACTTCTACGGAGCTCAATCATACAAGCAAGTCTTATTTCCTTATCAGAATACAGATAAAGTCAAACAGGAGAAGCTAGGGCATTTCTCCTATCAACAAGCACACACAGGAGGAAAACTGCTGAGTCACAAAGGCACACACAGCATTAAAAGCTATTCCAGTATTAATAGATTACTTGTACACATTTTTAAAGTGTATTCATACTGAAGTCTTAAATTACCAGGATGTATTTTTAAGGTCGTAGTCAACTATACTTGTACAAATTCAAATGGATGAATCACAAAGCCCATGGAAGACAGATGTTGAGAGCCTGGTGCTACCTCTAATTATACTTATCCACTCAAACTGTCTTTGGAGGAGGGATCAACAGTTACTGTGGTTTGTATAAGAAAACCAAAAAGCTCCAAATCTCATTAACTTTAGGTGCTACAGTGCAGTAATAAAAACATTAACAAAGATTACAAGATTTGGAATACACAGTGTCAGAGAAGCAGTGGTACCTCCTGAGGCCAGGCTTTTTATCTTGCTACCCGTTCTGGGTTCGAATGTCATACTAACCCTAACAATGTCAATCTCCAGAACACTTACATGGTTAGCATAGGATAAATTATATTTTAGGCTCTGATCTTGCAAACGAGAGAATATTCACTGCAACAGGTATTCAGAGCAAAGCCCAGAACAGTATGCTTAAAACTGATCTCCCTATTAACAAGGGATATAGAGAAAAGACAAATGCTCTGCACACTGGGACAGGGTTTTCAAGAAATTTTACAACAGCTTTGTGGAACATAAGAGGCTCCTACACTGACTTTCCATATGCCTTTGATTAAATATTACATATAGGGCAGAGAAGAAGAGATAACCTTTTATTTCTCTTCCTTGCAAAGGGAGTTCTAACAATGATTAACATTAATCACTGAAATACTACAGTGCAACAGGAAAAGAAAATCCAAAGAATGCATTAACTATCAGTATTTGTGCCCGATTTCTCCTCTTTATCCTACAAATATATTGACATATTAAGCACTTTCTTTCTGATATAAACAGAATTTTCAATTTTAGATGTTCAGTTTGGGGTATATTAAATGTCAATTATATCAATCCATAGGGGCATAGGGCTGCCTAGCTGCATGACGTGCCTAGTGACACAGCACTCCTAAAAATAAAATGTTTCTGAGCAAGCTAAGAATGAGCATGTAACAATGAAAACACACATATTTTGAGATTTAAGATGATGTCACAGCTACATGGCTCTAATCATCATTTTTGAGGATCAGAATTTAGGACTTCAAAGCCTAAATCCCTACTTATGTTCTGTTATGTAAAATACAGGCTAAAATAGCCTGTACCAGACGGCCACAAATACTCAGTATGAACCTCAGGGGACTGGGGGCAGGGATGTGGGGAATGTTTGGGGGCAGGGCGGAAAGGACAAGTACAGAAGTGTGGAAGAACAAGCATGGATTAGGAAATGAATGGTACGACAGTCTGATACTGAAATAACCATACAATACCGAGGTTCACATTTTGTAATAATTTTGGGTTGGGGCCAGGGGGGAAGACAGTACAAAAGGAAACTTAGTTGGTTTGTTTGGGTTTTGTTGGGTTTTTTCTGTTTGGTGGTGGTTTTGTTTGTTTGTTTGGGGGTTTTTTGGGTTTGTTTTTTTTTTTCCCTCCTTCTTCTCCCCCCGCCCCCAATCTTTTTTTTTTCCTCCAACTCTCAGAGAAGATTCAAAGCAGCTCATTCAAAAATGTGCAAATAAATTCATATGCATGGCAGAAATACTGAATACAGAAAAGCTAATTAGACAGAGAATGACATAACTTCCAAGGCTGGAAACCAAGCAAATTTAAATCTGAATAGTATTTCAACAGGATGATATATCTGCTAGAAGAATCACCGAGAGATGTGGTGGATTCTCCGTTTAACTTCTTCACATCAAAATCGGATGTGTCCTACAAAACCCACAAACAATCTCTCTCAAACTATCGGGTGTTTTCTACCTTGGGAGCACAAAAATGGCTCAAGACGGAGTCATGAATCAAATAAGACTAGTCAAGCCCACCAGAAGCTGCTGGCAACGGTAAATTCCTATATGGCATCAACATAAATACTTGAAAGCAGTAGTGCAGTCTGACTCCACTGCTCTACCCTGGTTAGCTTTTCCTGACACAGGAGTCAGGAGCATCTACATGTGGAGCAGGAGGAGCAGGGAAAGAGGGCAACATCAAAGGGAAGTCACACTTTCAAAAAAATACATGAGGAAAGCTTCATTAGACAAACAAGGCAGGTAAATATAGTAACAGTCTGAAATAAAAGCAAGTCAGGCCAGATCTGCTGTATTATCCTGGCCTTAATGGGTTGAGTTTTAATCAGTTGTTTTGTACTTTCAGGTTTCTGTTTCAGACCACCACCTAACACTTGGCAGAAAGGCTATCTATATCCGTGAGACTGTAGATATGTTGCAGCCCTTCTCAATGTGACAGAATAAATACATTGTCTCCCACTTTGCCTGTCTTTCCCATCTGTGTGTCTTATCTTAAGCTATACTCTCCAGAGCAGGAACCACATGCAGCCTGTTCTCTCCAATACACAGTATGATAGAACAGCGGGCATCACAGGAAAAATACATTATATCAAAGAATATATTTTATGTGATGACAATGGGTACACTGCAAATTTAAGCTATGTTATGCCAAGGAATGTGTGTTAATTATATTACAAAGTAAAATCAGGCAATGCAAACTTACTGGAAAAAATTCTTAATTATTTTGTTATTGCTGTGCTTGCCAGAATCACTTGCATACAACATAAGAAACCAATTCTAAACTAATTTTGAGCAGAAACTTTCTTCTGTAATTGCAGAATACTGTCCAATAAGCAAGAGGGGAAAAAAACCACATACTTTAAACCACAGGAATTCATAGTGAAATGGATGAAAGGATAATTAATAAGCAACATGTTAAATTTTGTTTCTAATGTATCGATACACACACGTAGCACAGCTACTTCATTTTAGATTCTGCAAGCCTCTCCTTAATTCTCAGTATACCTTTAAAAAGAAAAATCATGCCCCTAACATTAAAAAAAGGGATCAATCATACGGACTCTACTTTTATCCATTTAATCTAACCGCTTCACCAAAACCCCAAGACAACTCATTGTAAATGTTCTTCCTTACTGCAGTAAAGTATTTAAATGATTACCAATTCATCACAGAAGGACTAAAGCTAGAGGCAAAAGGGCTTTTTCCTTTAGTATGCATGGGGAGCACAGGCTATGCCTAAATGATCGTCCAGTTGTGCTCCAGATGCTGAACTCACACTAACCTGCATCCACACAAAGAGCTGTTGTCCCATATTCCACTTTATATTTTTCACCACTGAATGCACACATGCATGGGCACTTAGCATCAAAATGGAGTGAAATAATACCAGGACAACACATAAAGTCTTTCTTTACTGACTGTCAGCAGACACCTGCCTGATTTATCCTAGTCTCTTAAAAACAAAAAGCTTGCCTTAAGCCATTTTCTGAAAGTATCTTACACACACAAAATAAATACTCCAGCAGTGATTTAAGCTAACCTGCTTAACTTTGAGGACTCCTAATCCACTTCAGTACAGGCAGGTAGCGCCTCACAGCTGAGAAGCAACACCACCTTAAATCACTTCTTAGCTTTGACTCACCACGCAAGAACTTTGACTTTATAAAGAAACAGACTTGAGACACATTATTTTAAGCCACTACTGAAATTTCCTTCTCGACTACAAGGTCAAATTCATACATATAAGGGCATGCCAGAGTGCCTGACATGGGGATACAGAAAGCCTTCTGACACCATGTGGACTTGAGACCAGCCTGACCACACAGAACTAGTGTATCTAAAGGGCAGTGATACAGAAGGATCACTTAGCAGCACAATAACTTCACTAACAAACTACAACAATCAAAAGCAACTGCTTAACAGAATAACAGTCACCAACAGAAGAAAGTAAGATGATTTGAGGTTGTGGAAGAGGAGAAAAAAAAAAATGTACACCTATTTCATACAACCTGAAACATGGTAAGCATGCAGAAGTCTACCACATTTCAGTCAACACTATGGAAAAACTCATCTGTCTTTAGCTCTGGAGACAATTCTGTACCATCTTAATGACCGGAGGCAGGGGAAGATGCTTTTTTGTTTGTTTGTTTGGGGTTTTGTTTTGTTTTTTTTAATATGTATACACTTAGCTTTTAAAGTAACAACAAAAAACTTGTAGACATCTAAGTGAGGTACATTTATTCAAATTGATGTAACTTCTTGAGATGTCTTTCACAAAACAGTTCTTTCCCCCCGCCCCAGACTTCCGCCTTCAGAAAACAGACATTCACTCTGGATTATTTAAACTTGGAAAAATGCAAGTGTTTTCTTTGAAAAAATATCTATTGTTACAGCAAAAACTTGGGTTTCCTTTCAAGCAAGATCATATGATTACGCGTTTATATTTTACTTTCCGCAGGAATTTACACACCCCCCATTTGCATCCTGTTATTCATTTAGCGTTTCCCTTTACTTCAGCATGCTGCGTTAATAAAGTGGACCTGTTGGCTCAGTCTAGGCACTCAAGGTGACAATCAGTGCTCACTCTTGCATTTGTCAGATTTATTCTATAGGGCTTTTCACATACATCTAACTATACAAAACATTCCTTCAGAAAAGCAGTTCTCTGAGAAGCACTGCATAGACAGATTGTGAAACTCTAACCTAGGGGTTTTCAGGGTATTTTTGTTAATTCTGTACTTCAAAGCACTAATTTCTCTTTTGGAAGGTAAGTTTCAACTGAAATAGATTCCATGTTATTTAAGTATATTAAAATAGTATAAAAGATCGTATTTTCAATACTGGATCTGTCACAGTCATCGATTGGTTACTCTTGTTTATCTTCCCTTTAGTCATTGATGTTAGCCTTTAAACACCTTCAAATAGATACTGATTACTAACCTGATTTGTAGTCCTACAGTTCAAAGGCCTGAAAAGAAGTAGCAAAAAGCCTTTTTCTGCTAAAAAAGGTTAAGACAGCTTCTACTGAAGCTATTCTATCTGAATGTATAAATTAAACTTGCTTCATCTTACACTGTTCAAAATGTCTTGCACAAGATAAACAACATCAAATCATTTATCTTTTCACATTTACCAGCCTTTTTTATTTTATGGAGACTATAGGAAAAATATTCTGCTGTAATGCAACTTGTATATGCACTTACTTGTTGCTTGAAGAGTCCCTTCCTATGAGGCAAATAAAAATTTTGCTACTTAATTCATTATAACACAACTAAATACCCTATATTCTACAGCTGTGGTCCAGTATGGTAGCATTAGCTGCATATGTTTGTCTGATGTGGATACCATCCTAATAGTATGCTACTGAGTTGAAAACACAGGTTAAGTTCGCTTCAATTTTGGATACGCAGTAGTTAAATTGCAACCTGAAATGCAAATGTAACTTCTCTGCCACCAACATGCATCTAATTCATCACCACTCTAAACTGCTGAAAGCTACCTTCGTGTTCAAATTAGAAACAAGCAATTGATGTAAATTTTGGTGTGAACTGATTCCGGCTGTCTCTTTACAGCTAAAGCCATGAATTTTTTTCCTACACAGAAATCATAGCCTTAAACCCCTTTATTGCAGGACCTTCAAGTGCAAATTGTTGGGGGTGGGGGAAGAAACAAAAATCAAGCATTTCCATTGCATRAGAAATTGAGATTTGTTATTATCAGTCCATCCCAAGTAAGGCAAGAAACTTGCAATCTTGTATTTGTTTCAGAATACATAATTAAAAAAAAAAAAATATTCATTGAGACTAGAACTTCCTCTTCAACTCACCAAGAGGGCACAGACAAGCCAAATCATTTGTTTTATGGCAGTCAACCTGAGATAACGCCTCACAAAGACTTTGATGAAACTGATGTGCCAAGAGAACTCTTTCATTTCATGGGAGCAAATATTTTCATTTGAAAAAACACTGCTAGAAATATTTGACCAACTCTAGCCTTGAGTAGATTCCATACTAAGAATTGTCCTGAACAAGCACAGAAATCAAGACACTTGCATATATTCCTCAAGCAATAAAACATCGGATATAAATTTACGAGCATTACTAAATTGAAAGCACTAGACACAATAAATGAAAATAAATGTTCTGTATTCCTGCAGGAAAAAGTAAAACTATCTTAGGCAGTTAGGTTTCTTCAGTCCTTTCATCCATCGTGTGGCGTCACTATCAAGAGGCTGAAACACTAAATTGTAAACTGATGAGGACAGAGGTTATTTTAATGTCCAAAAAAACTTAGTAAAAAACAAAAACAAAAA
>JAYKAV010003299.1:2633593-2712671 GCA_035582835.1 Phoebastria nigripes
CAGCCGCCGCCGCCCCCTCGCCGAGGAGGCCCCTCGCGGCGGCGGGGCGGAGGGAGGAGGGGGCGGCCGTGCCGCCATGTTGGGAAGGTCACGCGAGGAGAGGGAGGACCGGCGCGGCAGCGGAGGGGGCGCCCGCCCGGAGGCTCGGGCGGACCGCGACGGGAGGCCTCGGGGATGGGGATGGAGTCGGAGAGGGAAAGCGCCCGAGGCTGTGGTGGCCGGGGAGGGGTGTGCGGGGTGCTCCCGCGGCAAATGAGAAGGAAGGTCCGCTCCAAGCGCCCATGTAGCCCTAATAACAAAAAATAACCGGGGGAAAAAATCAGCGTTCAGTTTTGAAAGCAAAATGACGCTACCTCAGTGGCAAGATGAGGCCTGTGTCTGTCACACCCCCCGCCCCCCCCAGCCCTGTCGCCTCCTCTGCTTCCCGCCTCCCTCGRGCTGAAACGGCCACGGCCGCAGGTCACCTAGCAAAAAAACCAGAAATGATACGCGACCGCCCGAAGTAGGGGTGGGGGCAGCCCTGGGTAGGAGTACCCGCGGGGGGAGAAGCGGAAAGGCACCAGGCTCCACCGAGGACAAGGACAGCAGGACACCTGGGGAAGGAAAGAAAGTCACTGCGGGCAAGGTTGCCATCGCTAAGCACCGAGAGGACCGACGGGGCTTGCTGGGCGAGGACGTGGTTCGTATCTCTCCTTAGGGGATAAATCCCTGAGTTATTACACTGACATTTTAAGATAAACACTTATTTTAAAGGAAAGGAGCAGCATCGCGAAAAGTAAGAGGTGCTGCCAAACTGCTGACAAATAAAACCATCCAAGAAGAGCCCCGCTGCCTTTCTGACCCGCCGCCGCTTCTCCCGCCCATTTTCTCCCTCTGTTTCCTTGCAGCAGCAGCAGCAGCAGCAGCAGCAGAGCTCTTCCCCCGGAATAACCGCAATAAATTTTATCTCAGCGCTAAACTTGGGAGCCTGGGAGTCGCCCTCTGTAAACACAAGTTGTACGCGGTCACGGCTCAGAGGAGAGCCGGGAAGAGCTCCCCTCTCTCCCCTTCAAACGCACCCGCGTCCCGCGGGGGACGGCCGAGCCCAGCCGCCGGAGAGCGACCGCAGCTGCGGGCTCAGCCCCGGCCCCCGCGGTTCGGTCCCGCCGCAGCCGCCCGTGCCCGGCTGCCGGGAGGCTGAGGCAGTGTCCGTGGTGCTGGTGTCTGTCTGCCCGTCCGCAGGGGCTGGCCTTGCTGCGAGCATTGCATCAGCGGCTGTGAGCTCGCACCTTTCCTCCCTGGTTACTGAAGCCCGGTTGTGCAAGCGTTTCTGCTCCGCTCTGCTGACGGAGGTGATTAGCAGTGGCCCAGGTATTCCCGTACGGTAAAAACCTGGGATTGTGCAAAGCCCGGCCCCAGCCAGCCGGCGGGCTGGGAACCGCGCCTGCGCCGCAGCACAGCGGCTTCCCCCGGGGCCGCGGCCCCGGCAGCGCTGCGGCGCCGGCAGCCGCTGCGTCCCGCGGGACGGGGCGTCCCGCCGCCCGGGCCTCCTCCTCCTCCTCGGGCGCTCGCAGCTGGGATTAGGCAGCATAACGCGCGCTTGTTTACCAGCTTAATTACTCGGGTTTAATTGCCTGGGAAGCTATCCCACATGCAAAGTACGCTGAAGTCACAATATGCACATAAAATTAGTTTGACTAAACCTTAACGATGCTAGCGTGCTTGCTAGTATGCCAGGAGTTGATCAAATGATGTTTTGAAAAATATGTCTTCAGCAGACAAAATTTTTGAAAAAAAAGATAGTAAAAGAACCATACACCTTACGAGGTCAGTGCCTTGCAGTCACATTCCTGCCACATTCCTGGCCAAGCACCTTTGCAAAGGACGTCAACTATTCACTAGCTTCTGTCTCTCTTCAGTCCCTTTCCTCTTCACTCTCTTTTCACAAGATCTTGCCAGCATCCTGGAAAAAAGGTGGGCAATACTGTACACCACGTCTTACTTCTCTTCTCCAGTCCCTTTCTCCTTCCTATTTTAGGACTGAAACTGCAGTTTGGTTTCACTCCAAACCCATCCATCTATCCAAGCACTCATTTTTTTCCAGCCTGAACTTCCAGTCCCTTTCACTACTCTTTTCACCCCTAGCCTCTCCCTACTCACTGGTTTCTTCCTCTGTCAACACAAGCGTGCTGTGATCACTCCATACACAACATAAATTGCTGCTCTGCTTTCATTCTTCTCTTCAGCTACATTATCTTTGTGTTGAAAGCTTACAGGCATTGTTTAAGGCTCCTCTTCTAATTTTTAATTTAATTGCTTCCAGTCTGTCTTTTACTTCCTCACTGAGATTGAACAAAGTCTCTAGCAACTTCTTATTCTTCACTGGACCTCAATATCTCAACTATTTCTTGACCTTTTGTGCTACTTAGATACTGCTAGAGACACCCATACTTATGCTGTCTCATCTGCCAACTCCAAATCTACTGGGGGCTACATGAAGAAGGAAGTAGACTTTAGCCTCACATGATGGACTTCATCTCCCAGTTCCCTTCTGGGGCCATAGGAACTTCTATGGTGCCAGTGAGGTACTGTGGTTACTCTTCAACTCCCTAATTTGGAAATAGAGAGCAAGGAAAACTCATGCTGCTAGGCAGAAACCACATCTTCTGTACATTTGCAATCCACTGCCTGCTATTGGAAATCCACTCCCATCGGTCAGCCACCTATTTAACAACAAATATGAGATTTCAGATGTTCATCACACAGAGAGTCACAGAATCCATGGAGAATTTCCTTGTGTGTCACTGGGGCCTTTTAGGCACAGTTACCTAAAAATTTCTAATCGCATTATCTGCAGCTTTTGCAAATCTGTCTTCTCCTGACGTTCTTGCTGTCTCTTTCCCTAATCCATTGTCTCAGTATTTTCTTTTCTATTTGATAATTTTGGTTCAGTAGAGATCTTGCCTCACATTCAGTGCAAAACAAGCAAAAACTATACAACTATAATTCAGCAACCTTAGAGCCTTCTTTACAGCATAAGTTTTTTGTTGGGCTTTTCTTATTATTATTATTCTTTTTAAAGTAATATTTTGTCAGGTTTAACAACGTGTTTGGTCTTGCAAAAGATGACTGTGGCTGATGTCATGTGGACAATTAAAAGGATTTAATTCCTATGCAGATCACTTTCAAGTGTATTGTACAGCTCTAACTAGTCTCTTCTCATTTTATCTCTAGGCTACTACCCAGATGGCTTATTAGGTCTAAACTAAAGATCACATCTTCCCTTAATACATTCTCTTGAACCATTAGCGATGACTTTTCTCCTCATTGCTCAAATCCAGCATTTCTGCCGTTAAAGTCATGAATCATGATGCCATCCAACGATGATATTTTTAAGAAAAATGTGTTTGTGCATCTGGTGAACTGTGCCTTTCCCTATCCCTGGCATGTGTGAGGTGCCATATTAATGAACACATACTTCTGTATCCGGTATGCTTTATGGTTATCATCCTCTGAAGTTTTCAGAGCTCTCATTTGTCAGCAGTCACATCTGCTGCCCTGACTCCAAAATGGGCGATATTCTTTTGCTCCACGCATCCGTTCTGCCCTGCACAGTCCCCTCCTCAGCTCTGTCTCCTGGCCCCTTACTCATTTCACAAGGTGGGAGCTGTTTGGAAAAGGGGACTTTTACTAAACAGACAGAAATTCCTGAGTGGGCTGGAGTTTCACAGGATCACCATGAGACCAACAAAAATCCTGTAATTTGGGAGGAATTTATAGGAATTATAAACACTGCTTGTTATCTTAGGGTCATCTCTGACTCATTTCTAGCCTTTATCCTACTCTTTCTCTCCATGGCCAAAATTTTACTTCCCTCAGCTTAATTCTGTGTGCTGACTTGTTCTAGCTGTCACCAGTGCAAATAATGCAGAAGAAATCTAGTTTGGTTATCTGTCATTTCTTTTCTGCCTCCCTGGAGATGAGGAAAAAGGATTGTGATCTCAAATTGTGATTTATGCAGCTCAAATTTTGGGGATATACCGAACTACCACTGATTTAGGCGTTATTTTCCATGGCACCTTTGTTCTGCTAAGAAAGAATACCTATAGTAACCCAGATGACTCTCTTCATACTCAGTTCAGGGAACTAATCATCTAGGGAAGTTGAATTAGAGTTAGTGAATAGCCTATATACTGATTCTTTAGTGAGTGGGAAGGTCACACAAACATTTTACTGTGAGGAACCAGGAATACCGAGGGAAATTCTGCCTCACCTTTTTAAAACTTAAACAGAAATAATTATATCTAGAAAAAAGAAACTCGGTAATGGGACTAATAGTACACTGCTTTATGATGACTTTTCTTACAGAAGCCTCATTTGCAGTTACCAGTTGAACTGTATACAGTTTTAATGAGAATTAGATTGACAAGAAACTTTTTTTTCATTCTATTTGTATTTTTGTCAATATAGGACAGAACCAGCACATTCTTTTTCTCTTCTCCCATCCCCACACCTGGCTCCCCACTCCCACTACCCTTGCAGGAGCTTCTGATATGCCAGTGTTTAAAATTACACCCAGATTTCTATTGAGTATTTAACTTGGGTAGCATTTCCAGAAGTTGAAGAGCCATATAAAGGATGAAAAATATGAAACATAATTAATATTTGGGCAAGTAGACTATGATCCGCACATAATGGTTAGTGCTGAAAGGTCTTTGTTAATAAAGGTATTTTAATTATTCAAAATTCATTGAATTGCACTCATCCAATGAAATCTATAGTCTTAATTGTTCCAACAAGGATCAGAAAAAAATCCTGAGTAGACAAAAAACACATTTAGAGACAGTGTTCAAGATTTTTCCACTTTGAGAAAATTTGAGAAATTAATAAATATCATCTGTGAGGCAGGATCATGATTCTGCTCAGTTCCTATGATATGTAAAATGAAAAGCATGTTTCGCCTGTAACTACAGGAATAAAGGAACAATGTCATTATAAAGTAAGTATAAAAATCAGTACATTGGTTACTATTCTTGGGTTTTCTCTCATATGCAGAAATGAGAATAAGAGAACAAGTTTATATAGAAACTTCTTCTCAGTCCAGGAGAACTCTCTTTTTTAAATCTAAACCAAAAAAATTCTGAAGAGCTATACGGATATAGCAAGCAACTTAATTAACCTTGCCTGCCTACAACATTCAGCAACCCTCTTCCCTGACAAACATTAAAAGTAAATTGTATTGTATGGCTAAAATAGTCTTTACATTATCATTCCCAATGAGCTTCACGTTTTTGTTCTGAAAAGTAAAGAGCCACTCATTATTTTAATCCAAAGTAATCCACTCCCAATGAAGTACTGAGAGCCATAAAGTAATCAGTGGTAACAAGTCATCCTTTCCCAAGGGCAAGTCAGGAGGACCTGGTAGAGCCTCTTAACCAAGACACCAGCAGTTAGACACCTGTATGACCGACTGCCACTTCTTCCTTCTCTCCTCCTTCCTTGTTGAAGGAGTAAGTTTACATTTGTTACGTCAATATACAAAGAGTTATGTCTGCAACTACAAACCCATTTAAAGAAAAATACTGTTTCTGCATACATTGTATGATGTTTCTGACAGTCAAACTATCAGGATCAACAAATACCTTCTGTTCCCAGGATCTTTCCCTGCCACCGAGGCTCGCAGGCACACAACGAATCAGATCCATACTATCATATTTTCTTAGTTTCCAAACTAAGGTGGCTGCATGCAAACTGCAAATGGCCACTGGCCTGTGCTAACCCCTGAACTGCCCCTGGGAATGATGTGGGAACATGCCAAAACTGTGTAAAGGATGATTCTAACCATTTAAAACTACCAATGATTGAGTTTTAATGTCCAGGAAGTTCCATGGCACTTGTTAAATTTACTAGTACAGATATAACCTTGGAGTATATTTCCAATGCTTTTGGCCATAAATGAAACAAATAGCCTACAATTATTAGTATGCAGGAGCAGGAAAGTTTTGGTCACAACAGTAAATCACCATGACAGTTGGCAAATGTGGGCAGCATATGATCCAGCTGCACCGACATATGATCTTGCTGCACCAAGACCTTCTGTGCTGTTATACGCAGAACAAATACATAAAGAGCTGATCATTTTACTTCTACTTTAAAAACACTACTGAACTATATTTATTAACAGGGCTTTGTCACTAAATTGGCTTATAATATTAGCAAAACCTGTGGTTTGAGAGGGCCTGAAACAAGCTTATAATTATGATGGCTAACTCAGTAGGCTGCATATTCTCTTTCTGCTCTCATTAAGAGGAAAGGGTATACACAAAATAAGACTAATGAGTAAAAAAAATGATCTAAATTAGAAGTGACAATGCAGTTGCCAAGCCAGAGTTTAATTTCTGTACCAACAAACCCGAGCTAATTTTAATAAATATAGCTAGTTGTCATGAATTTTAATTTAGCCTTATAAAACCTTTCCATGACTAAGACAAGCTACAGGTGTTGTATTAATGGCAATTGTATTCTCTTTCTTTTTAATGGGACTTCCTGTCAAATCTGGTAGGTATACATAGGGAAGAATATGAAAAAATAGCAAACAGATACACAGATGTCTAAATGCCAAAGGCCAAGGCTAAAACCAATATGAAATCTGTATAATCGCACAGAGAGATTTCCATGAACGTACTGTGTAATTAATAATGAACAAGAACAAACAAACAAACAAGAAAGTCCAAACACAGTGATTTTAATACCTACTCAGGAAATAGCCTGCCTGAGAACAAAAATGTGGTACATGTTTGTTCCATTCAAACTATTTTCATTGACGGGATACAAAATACAGTAATTCATTGAGTTCATAGTTCCCAAAAGCATGGTGAGCTGTATCTGTGTCACGCCTGACAGCTAATTGCTCTACCCATCATTTACAGCTTCTGTCACAAGGAGACTACAGGCTCTTGACCAGGGCCTGCTCCTAGAGACTGTTTCTCAATGAGCAGTTGTAATTTTTGTAGATTTTGTGATTTAGACCTGTAACATCTTTTCGCATCCAGAGTGACTACAACTTTCTGTCATTCCAGCAATAAATTTTCTTTTATTTCAGCTGTGACAGAGACACCTGAGGAAGTGAAGAGAGGAGAGAGGACAGTGAGTCTGTTAGGGCAGGAAAGTAGGTAAACAACTGTCTCCGGAGAATTAAAGCCAGCATGAATCCAGGGAGCTACCGCATTACATAGAGCAAACAATAACACTGGAGAAAGGGTAACAGGAGCAGGTATCTTTGCTATGGGAAATACTTGAACACTTTTATTCTACAAATAGTAGTCATGGCATGTTATTTCTTCTCAGCATTACAGGAGAACATGCATGTACTGAAAACTGCCCACAAACTGTTTGATATTTTGTTTGCTTTATCCTTTCTTTTTTTTCCACATTTATCCTGTTAAGTGTCCTAACCAGACTGTGTTTACATGTATCCCTAAGCAAGCCACAACTGTTGCTAGCTACATATCATCTTTATAGTCCCATTATCTGAATTCAGTCTGGTCCACAGAGTAACTTGTAGTATTTAACACTTGCTGGTAATGAGTCTTCTGAAAGCCTTCTAATCAATGTGCCCTGCATGCAAGATAAATGTTTAGCTCCTCAGTTATAGTGACTTACCTGTTAATTTTCACAACTAGCTATGTAACATCAGCTTCAATGTAGAGCCTCAGGTGCTGTCTGAAAAGTAAGGTTTTAACAATCATCTCAGCTATGCAGAAGCTGTCTCTTGAATGTTTGTATATTATAGACGTAGAAAAAAACAGACCAGTATCTAGAGTGTTCTTTTGCAGTTCAGAATGTTCTTTAAATATTTTTCTGTTTACACTAATATTGAAGATACTGAATTAGAAAACTATCTGTCCAGTGAAAAAAGCTGTTCTTCTGTTTCTTCTAAAGGAAGTTGCCTTATTTATAATTTGTATTCTATATTATATATGTAACTTTGTAATGTCCCTGACAAATAAAATATTGAAGTGGGAAAAAAGCTATCATGGGCATTCTTTGTAATAAAAGATCTTTTAAAAATAAGTGCTTATTTTTAGTGTATGTCTTTAATCTTCTAGAAAACAGCAGATAAAAACAACTTCAAAACCTGCACAGTGCCAGTTTTTATGACCGTCAGCGCTCTTAGCAATTCCAGTGATCTCAGCACAATAGTGTTCAGAACTGTTTCTTCAGTGTTTCACACAAATATCCTTACTGCATCCTTATAGCTACAATAGATTGCATCACCAAGATACAATGAAGCTTTAGAAGTTTATCATTTCCCCTAAAAAGTCAATGGAGCTGCTATCTAGTCTATCTGCCAGAGATTAAAAGTTGCTCATTTCAGAGGTATAAAATATTGCTGGTTTATTTCTGAGGGCGTATATCTGGAGCCAGTTTGCAGATTCTTTCATAAGGAAGGCTTACTAAAAGAGACGTCTTAGAGGCAGCAAGACTCCAGCAAGCATGAATTTTTCATCCAGGATTTCTCTTATAAGAATTGCCTGACTCTACACTTGGTAAGTTTGGATCTGGGCTCTTTCAGGTTACAAAATTAAGGGTGAGGTTTCTCTAGTAATGGGCAGCATGATAGATGGTCCTTCAAAAGTAGCTGATAATCCTTTCAAGAAACACAGGACAATATTTTGAGGTAGAGTGGGATTTGAAAAGAAACCAAACAATAAGCACAGAGATTGGGTGAGGTGGTCTCATCCATGTTAAGAAAGAAACAAACAGCTGCAAGCTGGTCTATCTGAACCTTTCAGCTGACCTTCAGGCTTGGCTTAAGGTGGCCTGTGGTCTGCATAATGGCCCAAGACCGGTGTGATTTGTTTTAAGCATGTTGACAAAGACGGAAGAAACTATTTCTGATCTTGTTGCTACCTCGACTCTAAAAGAATCAGGAGTTACAGCTGAAGGTTACTTCAGTTATTGAAGTTATCTGATTGAATGAAATGCAATAACTCTGTTACATTTTCTGTTTTCTAGTAAACATTCCTACTATCCTTACTAGAAATATAAATAGTTATAACAATATGCAGTGAATTGAGTCTATGTTTCATCCAGTTCCCTAATTCCATCAGATCAGAAAATCTGGCAAATAGTCTTGTGCATGCTAAGTAATAAGAGAACACCATGCTGTTCTTGGTGCAATTATGCATTCGTTATCTGCTAAAAGTAATTAACATCTATACAATCTTGAGATGTTTAATAACAAAGAAGTCTTGTGGCATTTTATCAGAGTCACAGACCTTTTAAAGTCTTACTGTCTAAAAGTGGGATTCATACAGTACATTCCTAGAAATGCAACCAGAATTGAACAGGAAGATAAAACTGATGAAAAGGAAAGAGAATAAGCACAGCAGACAAGGAAATCTGGAAATAACAATAAGCTAATAGTTAAAAGAGGTGGTTATTGAAGATAAAACTGGCAATGGCTAAAGAGAAACTTGTGACCAAAAAGAAAACATTAAAAAAAAGTCTGAAAAAAAGAGACAAAAGAGAAAATCACAGAGTTCCACTAGTAGCTCATAGAACCACAGAAGCTATTATTTCCTAATAGTTCATTTAGGAAAGTCACTGTAGGATCTAGTGATCAATATGTTGTTACATTAAAAAGACCTTTCTTAGAGTTTTTCATGGCAGTAGTTACAGTGGCAGAGTGCCGTACAAGGAATTCTACAAATTTAACAGTGTATGTATGTCTGAGCTGCAGTATCTGGGTCATTGCCAACATCTAGGCTCTACTTAATTTCCTAGGTAGATGTTGCCTTTTATGCCCATGTTCTAGAATCAGCCAGTCCAAGAAATGGACAAAGGGAAAGATATGGGAATAATCTTCAGCTTGTTCCCGTAGAGTCTTCTGGTGGCCTTCTGGCTCCGCAGAGCATCTTGTGAATTTACAATAATTCTTCCTCAGTGAAGCCCTCAGGGAAGGGCATACACAGGGAAACCTCCACCTCCCCCACCACACAGTCCTTCTGCAGTAAACTGGAAAAAGAAAGCCTTTCTAAAAGGAGACCTGAAAACAAATTTACTTTGGGATATTAGTCTTCCTGTAGGAACCTCTCCCCAGCCACAATTGTTTCAGCAGTCCATGTTCCAGAATGTTATGGCTAGATAATGTTTGTTCAAGATGTATTGCTACCCTTGCATAAAATATTTAGGTCATTCCCATAACATTCTTAATATGTAGCAAATATGTATTTCTTGGTCTCCATTGTTTAAGGCCAAAGTTTGAACTAAAGTCATGACAACATTTATAATGGACACAATGAGGCAGTTATCTTGATCAGGGCAGAACCTGGTAGTTACCTTGTGTGTGTTTTCCCCTTGTTTTCCTTCCCTTTGTAGCTACACAGATGGAAGAAACACAGCTCAGTGTGTTTTTTGCCCTTCATCTCAAATTTTTCTATTGTAGGCAGAGCAGAATAAAGAAAACCGCCAGTTTAGTATTTTTGGCCTAAAATGTTACAGTTCCTGATGGCTGGAAATAGGGTTACCTTAAAACCATGGCTGTGGGTCACCTGAACTGCTTTTATTAGGTGAAAATAATGTTAAGTGCAAGAATTTCAGGTATGTTTGTGCCATTCTATTCCTGCTATGGTTATTGATGCTCTGATGTTGCTGAGTTTGTTCCTTCAGCATCTATGTACAGTCTACCCATAAGCAGCTGAATAGTTGCTACCATAACGTAATTTCACACAGACATCATTAATGACATTAAACTTGATGCTGCTGCTGTAGATAGCTGAGGCTTGTGGTAGCTAGAACAACCTACTGTGATCCTCTCCAAGTTTATTACAACAGCAGTCCACGAGCAGTGCAAGCTGCATGATATATATATCAAACTATCCTACAAAGATTTATATATGCCTAACATACAGTCAGAAAAACAATAATTTCTAACATCAAGCTATATGCAGACTTAGAGCAGAATTTTCTACAAATGAACAAACGATTCTGGTTTAAGCCACAATGTGTCACGGGGGAGGGAAAGGAAAGAATATGATATCCTTTTTGCTGTTGAATTACTATTATTAACACTAGGCATTTAATGGAGTTTCTGGGTATTCACATGGTGTAAGAACAGCCAATATTGGTAATATTTGATATATTGTGCTCATTTAATTGAGCCTCTTTCACACTGATGATATATTTGCATGTATCCAAACAGCAGAGAGACTACATTTTCAGAAATACTTGGTAAGAAGGACATAACTTACAGAATAAGCTTTGAACAGTACTTCATATTCTAACTCACCTGTGTCTTCAATCTATTTAGCTTAACAGATGTACAGAGGCACACAGATCGAAACAAATCAGTCCTTTTGAAGCTTGTTGTTCAAGAAAATAATTAGGACAGCAAGCTGGTAACGCTATTCCTGTCTTCTCTTGTAACTGCAACTATTGCAATGGTGATACAGGAAGAAAAAGCATATTAATTTCTAGAAAACTATGGCTTCCATGTGGGTTATCTAATATCCAGCCTATCTTATTCCCAGAAATCACTCCAATTTAAGAGAAGACGCGGCTCTCCTCATCAACTCTGAGCAGCATGCTACTTTGCAAGGGCTTTTGTTGAAACTAACGGCTCATGCAAACTACAGGTGCTGTTAGTCCCTGAGCCTGGGTGCAGGTGCTGGCTGCATCCTATGCCAGGATGAGGTGAGCTGCAATAGAATATCATTTGCTCTCTTCCTCTTCCCTTATTTCCTACACTCCAGTTTACACTGGAAGAAGAAACACCAATAGGAAGGAAAGTCAGTGTGTGCTGTGCGTCAGGGTAGCTGAACTGCAGGATCAATTCCAAACTACTCCAGCTTGGCAGTCTAAATGCAATCTAGGAAGAGATATTACTGAATATAAAGTTAGCAGAAGCTAACCGATGATGAGTACTTTTGCAATTTCACCGTACTTTTCTAAGGAGTGATAGGATTCAGAAAAAAACCCCAGCGGTGCTCTTTGGTTTGATGAGCAGCCACCTGTACTGCCAGATGTACAGATCCTCAGGCTTTTGTACCTTTCAAGTCGGTATTCTGCAATCCAGTCACTCCGACCAGCAATCGGGTAACAGTCTCAAGCATTCAGCATGGCTCACTCAAGAATTTCAGCTGGGATTTGGACCCTACAGGACTTTCCTTGGGGGAACTTGTCACGGCATGTTTGCGCTGACAGAGGGCTTTAGAAACAGAGTAATTCATATTACTTTTTGCAAGGTAAAAAGCCTTTAGGAAAAGTCATAAATAAATAAATCCTCTTTGTGAGTAAATCCCACCACTGAAAAGAAAACAAACAAAAAATCACCTTGTTGTTTTGAACAGATCTCAATGACACATTTTTGATAGCTTCTCCTTTTTTTTCGAACTTCCTCCTATTTGAAGGATTCTTGAGATTTTTGTTTTCCCCTGATCTGAGGATTACTGGTTTATTTATGTTGTATTCCTCCCAAGCACCCTTATCCCAATATACCCAATGTACAAACACTTTTCTCTATAGCTTTGAAGAGGTATGGGGAGGTTGTACCAGTACCATTATTTTGCCTTTCTTTCTCACTTTTCTAACTCTTCTTTTATTGCTTTCTTTTACCTAAATCTTAGCTGTTGAACAGGCAGGCAACAATACAAAGCTAAACACATTAGTCATTGAAAGTACTTCCATCACCCTTCATCAGAATGTGTTTTGTTTCTTCTGCAGCTGTGGATTGCACAAAGACACATTCATGAAACACACACAATTTTGGTTATTTTGAAGGCATGGGGAAAACAAGCAACAAGAGCAAAACAAGCAAAAAATCCAGGAGTAGAAATATCCTCTTTAATTGCTTTCTTACTGAAATTAAACTGTATTCTTCAAGAATGAATGCTTAAGGTGTCTAAATTAAACACAAGGAAAGTTATATTAGATGTAATTAAAATAAATACTTTTATTTTTTAGTAGTTCTTATGGCAATGCTTACATGCAGTTTTACCTACACTGACTCTTATTGTGTTAGTAAACAAATACAAAGGCTGAAATTAGAAGGTATCAGTAATACTGACTTGTAAACACGATGGAAAATTACAGGTGTAGTGTGTAAGTTGAGACCTATTCTTATAAAGTAGACTCATTTTTTTTCTAGAGGGAAAAAAATAAGTGGGAGAGAATCAGAAAAATGATTGATTTGGGTTGAACAGAAACAGCAATAATTCAGACTTGCTAGAAAAATGAACACTTCCTTATCTCCAAGTTTCATTTCCAAAAGAAAATTCCTTCATTTAGGCATGGGTTAAGGTTTCCAACCTTTGGTGTAAACACTTTAAAAAGCACTTCAATCTTTTTTTTTTTTTTCAATGTCAGTTGAAACGAAGTCAGGACTTGTGCTCAGTGGATTTGCTGAAATAAGTGAATCTCATACACATAATAAATAAACTACTTGGATCTGGYTCTACTCAAAATGGATGCAAATTTGCTTTTTGCTGTGGGTTTATACAGTACTATGCACAATGAATCCAACACAATTCAGGCTCAGATTTTGAATGGACTCCCAGGCACACATTCCATGTGTTACCTATTCCATTTGAAGCTATCAAGCTGAAATAAATAGGCATAAGTTTATATTCTGCATAATAATTAATAAATAGATTTGAATTATCCTGAGAAGTTGAGTCTTGAAAAGTCAGAATTAAACTGAACATCCTGCCTGAAATCTAACAAATACAGAATACCTTACATTCCTTAACATGCCATATTACAAATACAAATAACACAATTAACATAGAATACAGGTAATAACAAAACCAAAACTAAACCCAGTAGCAATATACTGATGCCTAGTTGCCAAATCGCTCCTGAAGAGCCATTGTTACTGGGTCGAAAACAATGCAAAGCAGAAGAAGAGTTCCCAGGGAAATGTTGCGTTTAAGGAATCATTGCTCTTAAGTGGTTATTTCACAAGCAAGCATATGGGTAATAATAACAACGCTAATTTAAATAACTAATAAATAGTCCCTGAACCATAAACATACTGCACAAACCCTGACTAGGCAAAACACTAAGTCATGCCTGTTCGCTTTCATTCCATATTTTCACCTTGGAGGGAAACAAAGTCAACCTCCTCTCTCAATTCTCCCCACAGGACCTCCAGGAATCAGGTGTTTCAAGCTCAACAGAGGCAGTGAGAAAGCATGGGATTTTAGGGGTTGTTGTAAGGAACTTCATGGGGCAACCACAGTATGAAATCCATATCTATCCTATCAACCACTGTAGCAAGGATTTAAAAACTTCTATAGGAGTGAGCTAAAATTCATAAATCCATATAGCCTTGCTTTTAAGGTGAAGTTCTGATGGCTCTGAGATTTCAGCATAAATACTGCAAACAGTCCTATTATTAACAGGGGTTTATTCACTTCAGTTTGTGAAGAAGGAAAGAGATTATCCTTAATATCAGTGTAAATCCATGTTATATGTACGGTACAACTAGCTAGTTACAAAAAAAGTTACAAAAATGAAGAGATAGAAAAGTCCTAAAATATAGTGCTGATATATAATCCTCATAGAATCAGGCTATATGGTAGGAATGGGCTAATAAATATTAATATAAATAAATAAAGTAACAGATAGTAATAAATAGATATAGTATCATGACAATAAAATGGAAAAAGTAGCCTGGAAACAGCACACAAACTGTTTCCAAAACCAAGCAGAACTGATCTAAAGCTTGGAGGCAATGAAGCAGAAAAGAGGTTAATCTGATCATGCAGCAATCCTTATGACCCCTTTATGTTGATAGGATCATTCCTCTTAAGAGGAATTAAAACTTACGAAGGAATAAATATGCTAAATTGTGCTGAGATGAAAATGCTTATCAAATTATGTTTTGCTGAAAATAGCTGTGCTGTGAAGGCTGCCCATCAGACATCACTTGCCATCACTGCACCACTACCTGTTTCTGAAGGCAAGGTGCTGATTTTGAATAACCTGCTTCTGCAGGAATCTATTAATTAGCCCAGTGTGTTGCCTCACTTCAGTAGTCTTCTCTCTTCTTCGGCATTTAGCAGACCACCAGGAGGCACCTAGGTTTTCCATTTGCTTCAACTAAAAATAATGTTAATGAAATATTAACCAGCTTCCATTCATGACTGGTCTAAGTTTGCTAAACCGAAATGGGTAGGTGCTATTTAATTTTCATACCACAATTCATACACAGACCTGGATGTTTTGAGAAAGTTTAAATTAAGATGCCTATAATTTAACATTTTGAAATAAATCCAACAAATCCAGAATTTCTGATACAGATCATGAACACAAGATCGTGTATAAACACTGAAATAGGGTTGGAAAGCTCAATCAACTTTCATGCTTTGAATCACCTGGAAGTCAAATGACATTTTTACAAGAACAGCAAATGGACTAAACAAAAGGGAAAATAGATTTAATGAAAATAGTTAAGCAAATATTTTTCTTTAATTACGATGTATTACTGCTAGCAATGTTCACTTCAAGCTTTTAGCTCGTTACAATTCTGTCTTCCTTTGGACACAACTAATCAAATTGCCTCAGCGTAATGTAATTCTTTTGGGCATAATAAGCTTAATGCTTTATATAGCAGTGCTAAACCTAACAACTGTACAGAGTCCTGTACAGGCAAAGAGTAATTCGTTGTCGTATAAACCATCATGTGCAAATACCCCAATTCAGACAAAGCTATAAAGTGCTTCAAGCAAGATTTCTAAGGTGTCAGCACACGGCATGACACAAAACTATTTGTGCAAAAGAACTTTCCAGGCACTAAAAATATATTTACAAAGCATGGATGCATTTTTTTTCCTTTTGCAAGACTCCACAGCGTAGCACAGTATGTACTGCACTCTACACACACTAAATGCTCAGATGTAGTTTCAGAAATATTTTAATTAAAATAAGTTATCAATGAAAAACCCTCAAACAGTTCCTTACTCTCTTCCCACTTGTGAAAATTTCTCAGTAATAATGCTTTCAGAGGGGGAGATGTGGGAGGGAAGACAGCTCATAGATACTTTTGATTGTAATGCTGAAGGCTATGTCTGTAGCTGGTATGCAGTATATAAAAAGACAAAGTATCAGTAGGTCTGTTTATCTTTTTTATACCCAACGTGACTTCTGAGTATATTGACAAATCTCCTGTGAAAAAGCAGCCAGCCTTTTATTTAAAAGATAGAAAGCTCTTATATGTATAAACATATTTGTAAAACCTTGTTTAGCCATAAGGATCAATATTTGCGTTGATATCTTATGGTTAAATTAGCCATTTTTTATTTTGGAGTATAGCTACTATTATTAAGATACATTCACAATATCTTTTGAATCTGGATTTCTTTTCCTACAAGTTTTTCTTAAATTTCCTTAAATTGAGAGTCTCATCTCCTCTCCTATCATCTCCTCTCCTACTATAAAAGATCAGTTCCAGTAGGACTATTTCAAATATCAATAACAAAAGTTGCTGCCTATGCTAGATAGCCATAGTACTTTGGATTGTTAGAAATGAAGGTATATTTTCTATTCCAGTGCACATTCTGCAGTATTTGCTCTCTTTTTTTTTTTTCTTTTNNNTTTTTTTTTTTTTTTTTTTTTTAATCTGCTTTCTTTGTCTTATACAATAGGAAATACCAGAGCTGTGAACAGACCTGATTTTTTTTTTTTTTTTTTAATCTGCTTTCTTTGTCTTATACAATAGGAAATACCAGAGCTGTGAACAGACCTGAACATTTCAGGATTTTGTGTCATGATGTAATTGTATAGTTTTGTGTGTGTGTGTGTGTGTGAATTATTCTGCAGAAAAGTGAAACCCATTTGTAAGGTTTTCATGGTTATGCAACTTGCTGAACTGACATTTGAAAAATACATTTGACTCATACTGCCTCCTATTCTGGGGAAAACTTCTGGAGCCTCACAGTTCACAAGAGAAGAAACGTATGCAGACCTTTTGAGTTGACTAGGTGGTGTGACCAAGTTCAAACGGTTCCCATCTCCAGACGAGACACCAGTTGTCTCTCCTTTTACTGCCCTTATAGCAACTGGACACTAAATCTAACAGACGGGAAATATTGAGCTTAAATGTTGTTTCAGACAGAGCAGCAGAGAGATGGATCCCTCTCTGCATTAGACAATTGGGAAGATACTGAATGAAGGCATGAACCAGAACATAGTCCTAAGGCCAACATGAGGGTGTAAGGGTAATGTCATGCATAAGGGTGTCACCTCTCTTGAGAATTAAAGCAAAAGAAGCAAAGGCTTCCACCATGCTGGGGAATTACCTCTTCTTCAAAGGGAACATTTTGCCTGTCCCACTTTAGTATCCATCGTAATACTTCTGTATTTCATCTAAAGAGACTGTAATGTCAAACAAATGCTGCTAATTGTTGTAAGACTTCCGTTCTCTTAACTGCTTTACTTAGCAAGGGAGAGTGGAAAAAGAAAAAAAAAAGGGTATGACTATAAATAGTCATTCCTTCATTCAACTTGATACATTTGCTCATTTTATCGTTTTTGCCAAAACAAGGGAAACCAAGCAGAGATAAAAAAAAAAAAAAAAAGAAAAAAGAGGAAGAATAGTGAGGTAAAGTGTTTCCCGGACTTCTTATTCTCAGAATTTCTTTGTCTTTTTTTCACACAGAATTCACACAGAAACACACTGGCAGTGCTGACAAGTCCACTCAGTTCAGGTTTACTTCCCTTTTCCCTTTAACATAATAAAAATGGTAACAACAATAATAGAGATGTTCCAGTCCACTAGTTTCAGTAGAAATTCAACAAATATCTGTGGCTGGTGTGTACAAAATAAAAAGTGAGCAATACACTTTTAAATTACAGTCATAGTCTTTTCCTAACTTTGAAAAGGTTTCTACTATAGCTTAAGTCGTTCAAGAAGGTATTTTTTTTTGGTGCAGCAATATGAAACAGCTATTTAGAAAGATGGAAGACTGAGCTCCAAACCTGGTATTCAAACACGCTCAGGATCTGTGCACATTCAAATCCAGATATGAAAATCCCTGTATGTCTGCTGACCCTAACCTAAACACTTGCTCCAAAGAAGCTGGTATGCAAAACGAAAACTGATGGCTAAGGCCTATATGTATTTAATGATCTTTGTTATAGTTTTGAGAATCTAAAATGTTAACCTTTTTTCTTTGCAGGAGACCCTCTGAATGAGGACAGCACCTCCACTCAGGAATACTGATCATATGCACATTCACCTTTGGGAAAAAATAAAAATAATAAAAAAACCCCAACACCCACATTTGGACCTATACTTTCCTAAACAGGGATGGATTTCAGAAGACTCTCAGGAGTTTCTCCAGCAGATGCAATGTCTCAATTAGTGTGTCATTTAACTTGTCTGTCATGCCAGGGAATGTGTAAAACAGACAACATTATTTCTTTAACCGCCATCCAGGAGCATTCTGTCTTTTGATAAGAAACAATACAAAGAGGAAGCTGAATTCTCTTTCTCCTCATCTGTGTCCAAAACGATTGGATGTAGTTMATCTCGCAGGGCTGGCAGTGAGAAGACTGGACAGCTGTAACCATCCCATTAGCATTTGGAAAGCTAGGCCCTAAAGCAGAATAGCCAGCACATAAATTAAAGGAACTTTATTTGATGGTAGTAGTTAGAAACAGGAAGGGCTGATTATAGATTAAAGAATCCAACCCTGTGCTAATGTATGGCATAGTCACCAGACAGAGGTTGTGGCAGATAAGAAAATAAGATATCTGAGATACTCTAAAATATGTTTAATACAGAAAGAGTATCTCCTGTGAAATGAATTGAAATGCAGAAAGGAAAATGAACAATGGTTGTTTTGACAACCTGTACCCTGATCCTTATTTTAGGGATTATTCAATGATTTACCCAACACAGGTGTGTATGTAAATCACCTATGGGGCCTCTGCATGTGCTTTTTGCTACATAAATATTGTCAAATGCGATAATCTGGCCTTTATTTTGTGCTTCTGTGTTGTTCCTGTGACTGGAACAGCAGGAGGGATGACAGGCTCCCCAGCGTCTTGCTGTAATCATCACTTCTCCAGAGAAAGCAGCTCCCTGCAAATCAGAAGTATTCACTCCACTCAGGTGCTTTCCCACAAAATCCTTCAGATGGGAGGCTTAAAGTAAGCCCTTAAAGGGATCAGATGGTGCTCCTGGGGAGTAGTTGCTTTTATGTTCTCTTCTTTCTCTGAGAAAAGGATGAACAAAACATCTGCTGTAGGGTATGAGGTAGTTAGAAAAAGAGTTTTTTTATAGGCCTAAAGAAGAATGAGGGTGAAGGCGAATCCTAGAAAATGGATAAGCAGTATTAACATGCCGCTTGAATGTAGTTTTGTGAACTACCAAAGATACTTCTGTCATATCTACCATTATTACATACAAAAATATAATAAAGTTTAGCTTACTGTAAAGCAAGAAAGTAAAAATTCTAGGATTTACAGTAGTCTAAGAAACCTTAAATCTTCTTTCTTATGTAATTCTTGAGAGGTCAGAATAAACATAGAGTGCTATGGAATGAGATAGCATGTGACATGTAATTGGAGGCAGTATTGTAATAGGTATATACAAACGCAGCATGACACTACTGGTATCTTCTCCTGCACTATAAAGCTTGTCTTCTAGACTCAGTAGTGTGCAGCATTTTACACTAAGCAGTCCTATCTTCATACATTTCATAGAGCTCATAAAACTTGGGATAGCCCTCAAACTGCCAGCTGTAAGACACCTCAGCTATGGAGCAACTTTGCAACTGTGATGCAGTTTCATGCATGTTTTCATCTTCTGTGAAAAAATGCCAAGAGGCCTAATAGGGTAGGCAAGCAAAATTAATTCCCATGGAATATACCTACATTGTCATATATGTTTAAATAATGTCTGGGAAAAAAATGTTACAAGAATGTTATTTAGGATGTAAAAGCAGCTGTTGAAATGTAACTCTCATAGATTATGAAAGTGACACTTCACCTCTGCAGCAAGTTCTGGGTTCCACAATTACCTACTGCTGCTGAGGTTTGGTTGCTCACGCTTAGAAGTTCCAGGAAAAATGCGTGAGAAAGAACTTTTTCAAAAGTTTTGTGACAACGTCTGGGACTGTTTCTAGTAAAAACTGTCCTGAGGAAACAGCACAATCAGCAGCTATGAAGTCCAAAAATTAGAAATTAGTTTGGCATAGAAATCAGTAATTTTGAGGAAAGGAGCCAACTGAAGAACACTATGCATCTGGCATCTGGTGAATAGCTGCTCTGTATGGCACGGAATGATATTGTGGGCAAAGATTTGAAACAAACTGGAAACAAGTGGCTTAAAACCAAGCCTTCTGGGGGCTGAGAAAGATTCTGTGTTGATAACAACACAGAAAAGCTAAAATATACGTCTCCTGGGAAAAGGGTGAACCACAAAAGAGGCATTGCTAGGAATGTGACTGAACAGAAATAAGTATCATTTTCCAAAGCCTTAGGGTGCAGATAAGCTAAAAACACATCTCTCTTAGTAAAGACTACAACTGAGATTATTAAGACATTATTAATTACATGAAAAGTAGAAAAGAAAGTTATTTTTAATTTGCTAGAAATATGAGTGTTAACCTGCCAGTTCTTAAAATGAACCATTTCCAGTGTGAGTGAGAAACATGGAAGTGGGATCTACAATATTAAAGGGACTCTGAATAATGATTTAATATAGGGCTTTGTCTAGTGTTAGATGAAAGAAGGCTGTGAATAAAATAATGTTCTTTAAGCCCTAATGGGATCAAGGAAGCAACATGATGCAATTTGATTAATCTTTCCAATAAGCAGTTGAACGCATTTGGTTTTCACTGCCATAAAAGAATCACTCTTTTCTAAGTGTTTTTTATTTTGATGGAGTATCCAATATAACATGATGTGGATCAGCTTAAAGGCAGTTGTGTTTGATTATTTTCCTCTCTTTGTTTATTATGTTCCTACTGTTATTTTAAATAAAAGGATCTCTGCAATGCTGAGGACAACAGATTCAAAAGCTGTAATTAAACTCTAGACATGGGCGACTCTAAATGTATACAAATACAAAAGAAGTCTTGAGCCAAATCTGAGCGTGATGACTAAATTATTCTAAGAACCATTACTTAAGTATCATCAGCAACAGCAGACGGCAAGGAACAAATTCTAAATTAAAAACATGACCTTATATTTTCCCTAATTGCAGGCACTGAAAATTTACAGAGCCTGACCTGCTTTTAATTGTGAGCTCCTAAATGTCTATTAGAGAACCTTTGACTTGGGGCACCCGACTAGGTCCACGATTCCCTTTTGTAAATCCTGTGGCCACATTGGTTTTGGGTTTTTCCCCCTGCCACACTGTACAGAGTGATGCACATGTAACTGTGGCCTACCAAGGGAGTCTGCAAAGCTCCTTTGGCCTTTAGCAAGAGCAAGTTCTCTACTCTCTTGGGTTCCAGTTCTTTCTTCAGCTTAGCCTCTGATTTTAGTGTTAGTCTTTTAACCAAATGATCACTCACGTTTTCTTTGTCTGGTGAGCTTCTCAGGGAAAGGTCTACTACATTCATCAGCAGGCACTGAACATCAGCACATTAACATTCTCCTGCATATTTGTACTGAATAGGTGTTAATGTTCATCTCAGAAGTCCACCCATCTGACAAAAAGAGAAGGTGGTATTTCTATTTTGTCAGACTACAAGTCGATGGCTTCACATATACAAGAAACATAAAAATCAAAAGGCAAGTGTGGGGAGACAGTCTTCTTCAGCCATTCCACAGCTTCTGTATAGGTTGAAGGGCCTCCAAGCTACCTTTGAAATGTAAACATTTGCTAGTGGCAAAGAAATAATGAATTTTGCCTTGCGACATTGCAGTGTAAGAGCCAGGTCAAAGGATTCAGAGAGCAGAGCTTTTTGCTACTTTCAGGTTGTCAGATTTAGCTTGCACCAAAAGCCACTGTGGTCCCCCGTGAAAGTTAAGAGGCTGTTTACACCTCACAGAGAGAAGAAACTGCCCTTAGCTGATGTTTCTGAGATGTTTCCTGCAGCCAGAATCCTTCATAGTCCAGAAACCTGGTTTATCTCCCCTAGCACCCAGGCAAGCTCCCTCTGCTGGGGACTTCATTGGCTTTGTGAGGGAGAAGTTCAGACCTCGCTTCGTAAGCCAGAAGCCTATCTCAGTATTGAGGGAATTCTTCCCTCATCTCTTGGCAGAGCCAGGGGTCAGGAATAGCTCCCATTACTCCCAGTTCAGCCAAACTTGGCAAGAAAGAGCAGCATTTGTCTATCAAATTTCTTTCTTTAAAGTTATGTTTAAAAAAACGTGCCAGTGTTCAGTGGCGGGGGGTGGTTATTATTGTTAATTTGAAGTTTATACTTGAGTGGATGTATAGTGAGCAGAAAACATTAGTCTTTTAAGGCAGATCTGCATTCAGTGCTGCCATGTTGACACAGGTCTGCTATGCTGCAGCAAAGCATTTTTGTTTTGGTGTTGGCATTTCAATTTGGCATTCTTGGTAAGCTCTAAAACATCTCTAAAAGGGTGGCTGACACCCCCTCCACACCTTTCCCTTTTATGCAACCCCTGCCGTTGCACAGTGTGCATTTGCCTGGATATATTTCAGACCAAAGCAGCCTAGTAATGCTTTAAGGCTTACTCTCCTGATCCGTTCATCCATCTAATTTAGACAGGGGTTGTACCCTTACCATTTTTGGCAGAGTTAAATACTCAGGCATATCAGCTCAGAAGTGAAAATTTCTGCCATTTCTTGACATTTATACCACAGAGTTGTTAAACCACTTGATAGACAAGACGTTACTATATTTGTTATTCAGATAAAACAACGGAAATCCAACCACGACTGAAAAATCATGTTTTCGTTCTAATACCAAGTTGTTACTGATACAGCCAAATAGAGAAATATAGATCTGAAACTACACCCGTTGCTTCTGAAGCTGACAAAATCTTCAGTGCAATTTCTCCTCCCACTATATCTTTCTGTACTCCTGTGGCTTTTTAAATCCATAGGCTCACACACCCACACGGAGCAACTAAATGAATCATTTTCCTCCACGACTTCCCCCATGTCTACCACAAAAAAAAAAAAATTAAAATTGAATAACCAGACTGTTAGCAGTCATGTGTATAAAAATGAGAGACAATAAATGAAACATGATTTCTCAAAATGTCACCAATGCCGTAAGTTCCATAAAAGGCTTTGAATGAGGTCACAGTTCCATATAGAGACAGCGTATGCTCTGCTGATCACACTGTCAGTCCCCTATCCAAGGGAGGCTCCCTCTTAAGAGCATCTGATAATTTCCAATGCAAGAGCAATCCCATTGAGGTAACAGGCATATATGATTGTAAAGTTTAGCTCAGCTTATTAAAATGTCAGGGAGCAGGGGAACACCCACTTCACGCCATGACTGCTTTCTTCAAGCATCTCAAACCAAAAGCGTTCTTTTAGTGCTGGCTAATATCAAGAAAACATAGATGATACTCCTACAAACTGTGTGAAAGTGAGCTCCTTTTCAAACTGTAAAAAAGAAAGAAATCCAGAGAAAAATAGTTGGAGAAAATCATGGCACAACAGCACTAGGGAAAGTTGTAACCATTGATGAAATAATCTTTCTTAGGTTCATAGCTGAATACATCAGTCTTTCAAAACCATGCTGCTTACCAAACATAATACATATTTCTGCTTTTCAGTAGTAGGAAGCAGCCAAAGAAAAAAATCAGTCTAGGAGGAGATAAGACATCTGTTACATTAACTACTTAGCTGTGGGAATACATTTTCACATGTTTTAAAGAACCAGCCAGGATATATGAGCATATGTTTTACTTCCCGTGTTCTCTAAAATCTAGAATGCGCTTTGCAGTTTAATTTTAATAATTAAGAAATGAAGTTGAGCTTTCCTGTGGACAAGTGAGCATACTATGTGTTACCCCTATGTGTAACATTGATTTTAAAAACTTATTTAAATATGAGTAAAGAGCTATTTTCAGCCCCTCTATTTTTCTCTCTTTTCTTGTGAAAGAAGTGTAAGTTTTTCCTGTGTTGCAAAACATTAACATGATATTGGGGAAAAATTTCCTTTCAGTTGTATTTTATATGGTATATGAGGCAGGGAGAGAATGTGCATCTGAGGTTTTTTTGGGGGTTGTGAAGAGGATCTGTGAAATTTCTGTTAAATGTGTGAGGCTGAAGAAACAGGAAAAGGAGAAGGCTAAGTACGAAATTATGTATGTACATTGACTGGATGAGTACTTAGTTATCTAGAGTGAAGTCTGTTGCAAACATTGCGGCATTATCCCTCTGTTCTTGGCAATTGCAGCGGAATTGCTTGGGATACCTAACAAAGCAGATGAAACGCTAGCCTTAGTGACTACTGAGGAATACTTATACACGGGGAAATTTGTAACTGTGCTGGGAGCTAGCACACTATTTATTTTCTTCTGAGAATTCACTCAGGCTAGATCATGTGAAGAATTTGAAGGGAGCCACTTAAATACAAAGATGGATTTCACAGAGATCTGCCTTTGTATTGTTTAAACTTAGAAAATGCATAGACACAGCAGAAGGGTTGATTTATACAGTACTGACTGTTACTGACTGGGACTACCACGATCTCCTGTAAATAGTCCATCTTGTTACTGTCTTTGTTCAAGGCTGCAGAGAGGTATTTTACCCTTAGAGATGGTTAGGAAATCATTAAGCATCTGCTAGCTGGTTTTCTAATGAAGAATTTGTGGCAGGAAGATAATGGTCTTTAAACACAAATTTTCGCGTTTCCCCTGTCTTTCTTTTCACTTTCACTATGTAAGAAGCACATTTCTTCATCATTAAATGCCTTTTGATTAAATAAGTAAACTAAATAGCTTAATATCTATTTAACAGCTTAAATAGCTACAGCCAATAGAGGTATATAATACCAGAAAACTTTGACAGATTTTTGTACACTATAACCACTTCAGAGAAGCAAACCTCTCCCTCCCCTCATTACCAGTCTGCATACCTGGTGCTTTCCCTAATGCAGTTAAACATATCATCAAAACCACAACACTCAGGCTTCATTGGAACAAATTATAATCTTAAAGCAATTCATTATGCTTTCTACCCTCCCGTGTGGTAGACAGGCAATCCATTTATAYCTGTGCCATTAAAATAAAGTATCAATAATTTAGAGGAAGCAATGTACATCCCCAAAGATTGTATGTGTACGTAGAAGAAGAAATCTATTGGTAAGAAGTATTATAGTCACGCTGGCATTCTGTAATGAGTTTCTAGTTTTCTCTTTGCCCGAGTAACAACCCTCTTCAGCACCACTGCAATCAGGATTTCTAGCAGGATGAGTGCACTCCAGCAGTACCTCTTGACCATGGTGGAAGCTGGAGGCTCATCTTTCTCTGTAAACCAGGTGTCACACAGAAAGCAGCAGTACAAGCTCCTACATGATGCTTGCACTTTTTGTGGGTGAACGGATAGCTCATTCTTCCCTCTTTGTCTGCATTTGCCCGCTGACATGACAGCTAAAAAAAAAACATTGGAGGGGTAGTTTTATCTGTAGGTCTGTCAGTGGTGTATTGCACTGTTTATGCACTGAAACCAGGAGTGAAATATAACCTGTTTCTTATGTGATAGCAATTGTCAGGAAAAATTTTTCTGGCAACTCAAAATTAATACTGAAGTAGAGAATAAAAACATTTTGGAGGTATTTCTGATTCATCCAAAAGTCTGGCAAAGCCCTTAACTGAGAAAGTAATAGAAGCTGTTTGAGCAGCTGATGATATCAAATACTGTGACACACAAAAAAAAGCCACAAGTTTTGTCTTTTTAAAATTCTTCCTCACACGACTGCTAAAAAATGCTAGACAACAGTGTATTAATGACTTCATTAACTATGTTTGCACTAAATACAAACCTTTTGAAGTTGCTGAAGATATGCAAATACACAGTGATCCAATTAAGGCAGCCTGAATTTCAAAATCCTCACAAGTTGCCTGTCCATCACAAAATATTGGGTTTTTTTAGGGACATGGTTTAGTGGTGGACTTGGTAGTGTTCAGTTTATGGTTGGACTTGATGATCTTAGAGGTTGTTTCCAACCTAAATGATTCTATGAATATTCTTACACCAAAACTTTGTGGAATTCCAGTTCCCTTCCACGTTACAATACACAATGACAGCGTTGTCTCAGCCACAGAGGGATTTCCAGGAAGCCTATCTGTACCCACCACTCTGTAGTGTGAACAGTAATACCATTTCTCCAGAAAGATAGTGTTGAACTGTTGTACTAATTCTACTGGTTGCAAAGGAAACGATTCATTTTCATGTATGTACAGAGCAAGGAAGAGCTGTTTCTGTCTCTCTCCAGATGGCATGGGTGCACTTCTAGGCAGTCTGCAAGTGGTGCAAGCCTGGGCTGCTTTGAGATTGGAAATATGAGGTGGGGCTCCAATTTGGTGAGAACGAGGTTGCATTTCTTATCTAAGAGAATTGCCCAAGCCATCAAGTATTGAGGAGGGTAAGGTGCCTACTTGGTAGACATCATGGAGCATGTAACAGAAAGGTTGGGGATTTCTACTCCTTCTGGAAGTTGTCCTCAGTTGAGAAAGGGGGTAGAGAAGCATAGGGACGCAAAAGCGTGGATTTCTGGTCTAGACACATGAACTCTATTTGGAAGCTTGGGAGATGCCACCAGCAGTAGGTAGCTCCTGTCAATGAGTATTCGTGTTGTAACATGTTAGACAGTTCCCATTACAGCCCAATCAACTGCAACTGAATAAGAAAAACTCTCTGCTCTTAAAGCTGGATTTCCAGTGGAACAGTGTTTCTTGGTATTGTAAGGAGCCTTTGCTCTATGTAATAGAAATGATTATATTTTATGGAATAATAATTTTTATTATATCATTTTAAGTGACAGAAATAGTCTGTCCTGCAACAAGAGTAATGTATACATCTACAACCTGGAAATTATGCAAATCATACACGTGCAACTATCACATGAAAACTTTCTTTCTAAACAGAAAAAATGTTTGATCATATAATTAGTGGGTGATGTGCCACCTCGATTCCAACTGTGTGAATAGTGTTGTCACATGTCTTGTGATGAGTCTATTCTTACTGGAGGAGGTTATAAAGAATACATATTTCATCCACACACCACAAACTATCTACATTTCAGCAGATGTTTTCTCACAGCAGAAATTTTTGAAACAAAAGACAGTCTTTTTAACCACAAGATATGAATCACACTGCAGTAGCATGGAAACCAAGGTTTTAATATGATGCACATTCAGAAATAACAAATAAAGAACAAAGATAGCAGTCTATCATGATAACTATAATTCTTAAGAATTTCTACAGGAAATCTTGTTTGCTCTATGAACAAATTAAGCTTTACAGTTTACTTATGAATGAGACTGATTAAATTCTTCTGTCTCTGAGTAAAAGAGTTTTGAACTATTAATTATCCTTTTTTGCAGGTAGTACTAGTTTATATTTAGTCTCATATCTTAAATCATGTCTCACTGAGTTTTATGGAACTGAGATGCTACTTGCACTGAAATTTTAAAATTGAATACTTTGGAATTTACAAGATTTAAAAATAAAGTTAATTTCCATTTCTTGAATCCTTCCATCACTTTTTGCCATACTGTTTTCTAGATTCTCATTCTTTTTTTCTTGTAGCACTAATGTTTCATTATTGCAGGACTGGGGAGTCACAACCAGCTTCTATTCTGACCATCTGGTATCTGTGGATTAAAAAGTAATAAATAAAAAATCTGAGTTTCTGGGCATCTTTGCTTTTAAATAAGGTTGGTTACATCCAAGCTGCTAATTCTGCAAAKGGATGTAACCTTGCAGGGAGGTCTCTAACCCGGGCCAGCTGCCTCTGCTCTGCAATACGACACAGACAGCAAAGGCCGCGCCAGCATCAGCGTAGCGTGGTGTGTTGGAGAGATGCCGGATCGGCCAGTGCTGTGCTGTGACATGTTTTCTTCCCAGCGTGCCTAGAGCTGGCTCCAGGACAGTGCTATGCTGGGGGTACTGCACCTCGCTCCAACATTTCTCCCCTTCCTTTGTACTTGCATTGTGTTCAACACTTCCCTTTCTTCCCCTTCGCTGATACGCTCATCCTGCTGTCCTTCTCTAACACACAGTACTTTTTCTCAGTACTAGTAGTAGTTACTCAATATTAGCATTTTTTTATTTCATCATACAGTCTGTGTTGTAACTGTGGCATAGATGGGTGATGAAGCAGAGGAGAGATGCAGCACTCAGGGGAGAAGGTACACACCCAGTAACTACACAGGTTTGCTGTGCCTTGTCTTCATGAAGGAGTTGCAACCCTGACCCACTTGTGGGTTATCATTTCACCTCCCACAGATATTTAAAGTCTAACACATGTCTGAACATCCTACAGACATTGGTTTAAGGGTAGAAAAGACAGATCAGCATGTTGCAGAAAGTAAATGTATAGAAGTAAAAAAAATCCGACTGTTGACAAATATACATTTTTGTTAGCAATCAGCAGAGATGCATGCAAATGAAATTCATCTACCCTCTCAGAATTATTAGAAAAAGCTCTTTTTCTGGATCTATAGTTCGGTCTTATCACAGGTTTTGAGATTTTGGCCTGTGGAATACAGTGTGGTTTGGCAGAACAAAGAATATGTTTACCCTCCTTTCTCCAGCTCTTGTTAAGCAAATCTGAATTATCCTGCATTTAATGATTAGGAATGACATAATAAGCATGTATGTATTTAACAAAATCCTAATTAAAATTAAAAGCATGAAGTTAATAATTATATCCTTTATTGTTCTTACATACTGCAGGGCAAAAACTAAGCAAATAAATAGAATTGAATGCAACAGACCTCTGCCTTCAGCTAAAGTTGGAATTATTAATGCAGGCAGACAGGTCAAATACTGTTGTGGTTTCACATCAGTTTCTTCTGTTTTACTTCCATATTTTTGAGAGCTTCCCTTAGGTAAGGAACACATCTGTTTATGTCTCAAAACAATAGATATGCTCAAGCTGGAATGTGGAGGAGGTTTCTCTTCACAAAACATTCTCCTGGCAGGCTTGCCAGAGGGCACAACATAACTAAGAATATGAACTGCTCCACTTACCATCTCTATACAAACCCAAGATTTTTCTCCAGACTTGCCCTTGATGATACCAGGAGAATGTATGTGAAGCTGACACTGGAATATTCCCATTTACTTCCTGACACTAGGATAGCCTATCCATCAAACTCACAAAAGCAGGTTACTTCCAGTGTAGTATTATTCAGATTATTACAGTGCAAAAAGAATAATAATGAAAAGCCCAATGTGCCGTATCAGCAATAAACTTATGCATGAACAGAGCAAAATGCTGGCCACCCTACAGTCAGAGAGTTTTTGTCCTCATTTTTAATGAACTTAATATTTAACCTTAAATGTCTACAATTATTCATGCAATTAAAGATGTAGTCTATTGAAAATGAAATGAGGTTTGCATTAACATGTTAAAAATTTGGCCAGGCTTTAAAGAATCAATCATGAAAATATTACATGTACACTACTAGTACGAGATCAGTGTTAGAGATAGTGCCTTGGCAATGATATTTCCTTCAAGCTATGGTGAGAAGAGAAAAACACATTTTTAGTGCAGTCATTAAGTTAACATCTTTCATAATTAATAAAGAATCATGAGTCACCTTCTGGGAACAGCATTAAAGGAACTTCAGGACGTAGTATTTGAAGAAAGAGAATTTAGGAAGTCGTGTGATATTGTGGAACTGCATTTCTTAATAATTCAGGCAAGTGATTTTAAGCAACTTTGGAGGTGGGGTGATGATTTCTTTCAGTAAAAATGAATCACAGAAGTAAGGGGTGCTGGAATCTGACAGTAAAAATGAAATATC
The DNA here is from genome assembly GCA_035582835.1 of Phoebastria nigripes. Classification (NCBI taxonomy): domain Eukaryota; kingdom Metazoa; phylum Chordata; class Aves; order Procellariiformes; family Diomedeidae; genus Phoebastria; species Phoebastria nigripes. The sequence continues at coordinate 2,663,501 of JAYKAV010003299.1, forward strand.
ACCAACTAATACAAGTGACTAGCAATACAGTTCTGAGATATAAGCAAACCACAGGTTTCTGGCAAGTGTTTTATCAAGAAAACTTGGAGTAGTCACAGCAATATAAAGCACAGAGTGATTAGATTGTCTCCTGTTTTATCCAGTGAAGACTTAATGGTTTAGCAGGTGATACTGGTTAGAAAATTACTACTTTTATATACATGCATGATTATATGTATATTTACATATGTTTATAGCATTTGTTTAAGATTTCAAATAACACAATTGTTAAGAAATCAACAGTGATGGAAATCATTCTGTCTAATTCATATGTTTATTTCAGATGTAGCTTCAGCAAAAGGTTGGAGTTGTAGTCCCTACTTCCAGGACTGGTTTTGATTTTATTCAGTGATGATCTAATATAAATGCATATATAATCCTGGCCACGGCATTTTAGTTGTGTCCCTTAGCAGGATACTCCAACCACTAGACTAGGCTCTCTTTTACCTGCTTTCCTTTTTACCCCGTGACAACTCCATTCTTGGCAGCACGGATGAATCAGCTTCAACGGCCAGAGCGGCATCTCACTCAGGCTAGTCCTCAGCCTTGTGGTCAGGACACAGATACTGGACCTCAGGTTCAATTCTCTCCAGTTTGAGGCATCCAGTACTACCCACTTCCTATGGCAGTATCAACCTCCATCAGACTTAACTGCAAACTTGAGCATATCAAACTTCTCAGATTTTCCTGCAAGACTTTGATGAAGGAGCTTTCCACCCACAGGACCGCCAAAGAGGAGATCGGTGTCTCTCTCTCTCCAGGACAGCCACTGTAAGCAAATGTTCTGAAATGCTGAAAATGTTGGGGGGGGGCGGGAAGATGTGAAAATTCTGAAACGTTCTGAAACTTTTAGTGTAAGACCATCATATTCAAGGTGTGGCAGTCCCTGAAATGGATGAAGTAAAATTAAAGTTCCCAGATCTTCTTTTGGGCATCATTCAGGCAGATTCTGCTCTACTTTATTATGAAATTCCTTATATAATCATGTCTGATAAGAAGGCTAGTCCTGTTTGTATCAAGGAAGAGGAACTAGATCCTATGCCATATTTTCACGCTTCTCTAATTCACTTGAGCATTACTTCCTGACATTGCTTCAAAAGAAAGGAAAAACAGATTAGTATGTTCCCTTCCTTCTTCTCCAGCCAAATTAAAATTCTTCCCTAAGACTTTCTCATCCATCAGAAGGTTAATAGTAACAATAGTACATTTATTAAATGCACATTTAATAAATGGTACATTTTATTAAATAAAAACTAAATAATTTTATAAAGTAGGGGAGAAAGTTTAAAGGTAAGTGTAAAAGAAGGCATAACTTATTTTCTCACCTTCCTTTTCCATTCTGCTCTTTTAAAAGTCTTTCTTCCTGAAATTGTTATCTTTGTCTCACATTCCAACTCTATTACACAAACACTCTTACTAAGCCTTTTTTTTCCTCTAGTAATCTTCCCCCCCCCRCCAGCAGAAAGATGAAAGGCAGGTAATTTGTCTGCAGAGTCTCCAGAATGATAAGAAGCGGAAGATTCTGTGCACAGAGGAAGTTCTGTGCACACACGGCTAAAGAAAACATCACAGAAATGTGTTTCTCAGTGACACAAATACTATTTGGAATGAGTCATTGATCGGGTCATATATTTAAGGTATTGCAATGAGAAAGTAACAGTCTGTATTTTACATTAAAGGAGAATGTTTCCACTGAAGGTAAAAAAATAACAAAATGTTTTATTTGCTTGGGAATAAAATCCGAAAATAACGATCATGTCTTTACAATCTTCCAGAATAGAAGTAATCAATCCTCATCCTTAAGAGGAAGCTTTATGAGCGTATTTTGTTTTAATTAGCTGTTTTGTAAATATATTCTTCCTAATTAAGGAAGAAAATTTGAAACATTTGTCCTCAGAGATAAACACTTACTTTTTGAAAGCCGAACACATCCACACACTGCTTTATTGAGCCTATTACAAAGTTTGAGGTGCAAGTTGTAGTAGACACATCTGTGCTTTTGTCTTTTAGTAGAATTTCAGCCCAAAGTGTGGAAATAACTGAAGTCAGATTACTCCTGCAGGTGAAGTAAATAGGTCCTGACATGAGCAACAGAAACAGACAAACCAAACTACTTTCAGGAATATATCCTTTGATCTAAAATAAGTAGTCCACCTGCTTTCTGTTTCTGTTGTTTTAAGACTGACTCTTCACTTGAAGAGAAGTTTTCTTCCCTGAAGGGGAAACATAAAGAATGGGAACTGATAACAAAAGACAACAAGCTTTACAAATGTATCCAAGGGACACAAGTGCACAGTGCCTCGGGGAGAAAAGAAAAAAAGAATAAATTATTTCCAGATATTTCTAGATTGTTGTCAATGACAGTCTCTCGGTAAGAGGGGACATTGTTTTAACTTAATCTCCCCCCCAACAAGCCCCCAGACCCCTCTGACTTAAGAAAAATCTTTCCAGTTCCTCTGTTTTCTTTCACAACTCAGAAGGGAACTTGAGGTATAACTCAACAGGTAGGTAAAGAGAAAATTACCAGAAACTAAAATTTACCATTTCACTATGCAAATCAGTCTGAGACTTTCAGTGAAGCTCCTGGTGAAGCCCAGGATGTTCCCACTGACAGCTCAGTGCAGGCACTGGCCGGGCCCAGCTGCTGCCCACCTTTTGTTTGCCTTTGTGCTCTTTCACTCTGGAGACAACCAGTCAATGCAGGCAATTTCGTTCACATTGAAGTAACTCAGATTAAAGCATGGCCTAAATAACTGTGTTTATTCTGTTTCACAGGATTGAAGGAAATGCCATTCCTCCTCTTTTTTTTCTTTTTCTCTGTCATTTCTTTTAATTTTGGCATGCCAGGCAACATAACATCTGCACGGTATAATCAACAGGTGGCTTCTCAGAGATCACCTCCACCCCTTCCTGCAGCTCTTCTTCCAGCCACGTCTCCTTTCCCAGTCTCTCTTCTTACACCCTAACCTCCCACTGCTGCCAGCATGCCCTACAGTTTTTCAAAGGCTCAGTGGAGTATTGCAGTAAGTGTCGTTCAAGGACTACATTTACTATACAAAACTAACCCTTATTAGCTATTTCCCTGATAAATCCTGTGGCAGGTATGTGAAATACAGTTGTCTCAGACATCTGGGTTGATTTATTACATTCACAACTTTTCAAAACATAAGCATACTTCAAAAAGTGCTAGCTAAACRTATTTGTCTTCTTTCTTCAGCAAATAATGTTAAAAAATGAAGGCAGATGACCCCTGCTTTGGTTTATTACATGACTGATCTAAAACAGCCTTCACCCCCCAAAAAATCAGAATCTACTATCATCAAGCATTTAAAAGATGAGAGTAAATACTCGCAAGTACAACATAACATTGACAGAATTACACCAGGTTGCTTTCCTTTATGTACGTCACATGCTAAAGGCTCTCCTGCAAAGACCTGCTTTGCCTCTGCCACTGTGCAGTACTTGACGTGCTGGTGTAATTACACTGTGTGCCTGACTCTCATCTGGTCATTAACTGGACAAAGTAAAACAGCTTCAAAATGAGGGTTTAAGGATCAGCCTGTGAAACATGTAACTCCATGGGTTCGGATGAAGAATCTTAGTTTAAAAGTTTGCATGTTGATCTGGGAGGAAAGTAGAAAGCAGAGAGAAGAAAGAAACTCTTCTGCAGGTGAGTTTCTCCATCATCAAAGTACAGGTCTTAGTTTAAGAGCATATATTATGATACTATTTGGTAGTGCCTGAGGACCAATAAAGAATGAAGCCCTGCACCATTCTGTCTAGCATCTATACAAATAAAGATGTAGGTTTCCTGTAAAGCTTATCAAGCAAATAGAAAGGGAAGACCCAAGGTAGAGGAAGTGGTAAAATAATTATATATTTGAGCTGTGTGAAGGCAGCACTTTAATGTTAGTTTCCTTATTGACTAGAAAGGACTAAAGTAAAGAGAAAAAAAGAGTATGGAAGGCTGTTAGGACAGAGGGTAAGAATCAAAGTGTAAAATGAAGCTGAGGAAAAAACAGGATGGTAAAGAGCCAGTCATCACAGGACAGAGTAAGTGTAGCCAAATCCGGGAACATTATCTGAATGGTAAAGCACCTGATTTGGTTTTCATGGATATGTCTGAAAGTTGGGCACTCTGCTACACACTCCTCTGTGATTTTCCCTAAAATTTCAAGTACAGAGAGGAAGGGCACCTCGTAGACCTCAATGGCTCCAGAGCTGGAGCCTCTTCTGCACTGGATTGCTCGCTGGTGATGCTGGACATGGGGGCTGTGCTTGCCTCCATGGGACCCTTCTGAGTACAGGTGGTTCCAGGTATCAAGAATATAAAAAAAGGTGATGGAAGTCAAACACACAGCAGACATACATCCTTTATCTACAAACAAACAAATTTAGAAGGTAAAGATATGACAGAGCCTGGGTAAAATGAATTACACTTTTTCCTGCTGTGCATAAAAGCCGTTATTTTTGTTTTCTCATACTATTTTATTTATGTTGTTGTTTCAACTGAGAAGGATTCTCTGAATGCAATACTTCAATAAGAAATAGATAATACACAGCAAACAAACACTAACACCCTACGTACAGTTKCCTGAAAATTCATGCAGTGAGATGATCACATACATCATAAGTCGTTGCTGACTCATTGCTAGCACAAGAGAAAATAATTTCCCCTCAGGGACAATAATAGCTTATCTGTTATCTCTATCTGCAAAGAGAAAGAATAATAACCTTGAAGTCATAGCAAATGATCTCCACCTGTGACACTGATGAAATACTGAGGTGAAGCTGGCCAGGTGAAACTGTAGAGGTTGCAACTGTAAAATAAAAACATCTGTCTGGAAAAGGCTGTATATTCAGACACAGGACTTTGTTTGAAGAAGGTAAACAAAAGGACAATGTTCAGTTATGATTTCTGTGGTGGAATATAATGAGTCAAATAACCAGAGTGTATGTTGTAGCTGGGGGCGGGGGAGGGGGGGAGGAAAGAGAGACAAAAAGGAGATGTCTTCTGTCTGAGTCTGACATCTATGAGAAACAAGAAGTTCTTCTTCTGAATAAGTTTCTCTTCTTAATAACTTCCTAAACTCCCAAGGTATACTTTTTATTTTGCTCCTTAACTAAGGAAGTAGAAGCCAAAAAAATGAGAAAAAATATTGCACAATATCACAAAGGAAASACTATGTCTCTTTTAGAGGTGGATCAGATTAGTCTGTAAAAGCAGAAACTTTGTACTTGTGAAATTTAAATGTCAGTATAAGCACTTACTGTATTTGAAAACATGTAAATGCTGAATACGTATGTTTGGGTTTGTTCATCAAAACTTACAGAATTTCTCACCTTTGATCCAGAGACAGTGAAACTTTACTTTGGTACAGATTGGGGCAACCATGTGCTCCCCAACTTTGTTCAGATGGGCTACCAGCGTGGTGAGATAGATGGTGCCAATCACTCCCACTGTGTGCAGCTTCAGCAAAAATCTTTACAGTGAATCAGTCTCCTAACTCAGAGTCTCATTTTAGTGCTGCCTTGCCATAGTTTTATTTACCTTGTCCCAGGAAAGGGGAGTCCACTAACACAGGCCCTTCATTTCCTGTACAATCAATAGACAGAGGGAGACATCTTTGGAGGCCAGGAGAGGAAAACCCAGTCCATCTACCAGAGGTGCTTTCCATCTCTTTGGATGCATGGGCAATTTATGAAATCTTCTCCAGTTAATTTTAGATAGATATCTAGCTCTTCTACTGGGGGTATAAGGAACTAAAAAAATGTTAGACACATCAATCTTTTCATGGGCCAACTGGCCTAGTTTTCTTTTAACAAGGCTAAATCTATCTTCTAATGTGACTCAGCCAATGTGAAACAGTTCTTAGACCTCAAATACTTTGGCAAAATTAGCACCTGAGATACTACTACTGACAGAAATAGAGATGGAGGCTGCAGCATAAACAGGCATTCATCTTTTTATCAGGGTTCTGCTCTATGAAGATTTAGTAGGTAACTGTAGCACATAGAGGAATTACCTGCATTTGGGAGAACTAAGCTCAGCAGTCCATGAAAAGCACCTGATGAAGCTGCATTGGTGTCATCTCCAGGGTGGCTGAAACCCATGATGTACATAAAGCTATGCTGAGTATCCGGCGGTGTATATCAGAAATCAGCGAAAACAGTCAGCTGACAATAGTCAGCCTTCCTTGCTCAACCTTTGAGTCAATGCAACTGCAGTTATGCCCAGTAATTTCAAGCACAGAGATGTCTGGGTCTTTACCAGTAGCGAATTACAGGCTTCAGTTTTCCTTATGGTTATGGAGGCTTTATTCTGAAGTCTGATACTGTAAAAATCAGAGTGGACAAGAACCTTGTATCAAGTCAAGGTCAGAGTCAATCCTGGTCTAATTGGGCCACTAGTTTATCATGTTCTTATGTTAAGATTCACTAATTGCTACTGACAACAGCACGAACTGGCTTGATGTGGATTACATTGTGCTTTTGACTGCACAACCTCAACATTCAAGTACACATTTACAGATGGGAGAAATTTTTGGAAGTTTTTGGCTTCAATTTTCACCTCTGGATCTGCAGACGGATTTATTCATCACCATTCAATGTAACAGGTATGGAAGAAGAAACTACTTAGCTCCAGTAAAGACATCAAAAACCTCTCATTTTCTTAAAAACATTGATTTCCTAGTTGGCAGGATGTATGTACAATTTCATAAGACAGAAAGAGAGTAATAGTTAAGAACATTGTGTCCTTGCTTTGAAAGCTTTTACTGGAAGCAAACTTTTATGATTGAATTCAACTTAGAAAGAAAAGGGTATGGAATGACCCAACAAGATCTTTCACAGTTGAATGTGCTTCTATAATTTAAAACATGCACCAGAAAAGTCAAAAGTCAAGAAAACTAGTGTTGTTATTGTTCCCAAGATAATAACCTATGTCCTAATTTAAACCTACTCTTTATTGTGCCCTGGGATGGCAGCCAGAACCAGTTTTGAATTTGTTAATTTTCTTCTAACCAGAGTTAAACATTTCACAAAGGGGTTATTAGAGCTTAAGATGATAAAAAAGATAAATCAGTCTGACATGCAGCATGGTGCTTCTCTTCTGAGGAAATTTCTCTCGGTAGAGATGTGAGCGTTAATACAGAGCATATAATGTTGTGAGTCTATAAGGCACACTTCATTTTCATCATAGTCATTACACTGTCACTATGTCACAGCCCTAGATAATCCTAAAGGATTTCTATCAGCATCATTTGCTTATTGCAACTCAACTATTCTATAAGCTCAGGAGTGTTGGAATGTATGCGACAACYGTCACAGAGGCCTAGATAGATTATATTACTAGACAATTGCTAATTCAATGCAATCACTTAATAACAGAAAACAAAACTACAGCCAATAGAGTTGGCAATAAATATCCAAACGTTGCTGTAAATATTCACATCTAGAAAGCCTGCAGAATAAATTTCGCCACTTGCTGTACTAAGACTTTCCCAGGCTCTTTCTGGTCCTGCCTACTCAGTGAGTGCAGTTTGTCATATAGTACTGAACAGACAAAACCAGTGGAGGGTAAAGTTTCTGACAGGGTGGATCTGGTCACTGTCCAATTCCAACTGGTGTGTCAAGGCACCAGAGCCTAGACCTTCAGCTGGTCCAGGTCCTATTGAATGAACTCCCACAGGAATTAAGAATCAATGCAGAATAAACTTTATGTGTATCTTTATAGTAAATATTTTAATTTATGTAATTAAACCCATTCAAAAGTGACAGTCTGAACTCTGGTATTGCTTTTGCAACTTCTGTTTGAAATATTTCAACACTAATACCAATGATAATGACTATACACACACATAATGAACCTATGTATGTACATGTATACACACACACATACACACACATACTCTAAGTAGATAATCTTGTTGTTCCCTTTAACAGCCTGCTATTTCTTACTTTCACTTGTGGCATCAAGTCTTAAGTTTGAGGGAGCTCCCAGTTGCTCAAATTAGCACGTGTTATCACTTTATTTTGATTGGTTATCAAAATCCATATATTTATTCACAGTAAAAAATACTGTGGTTCATTTTCCAGCACAGTGTGTAGTACAGCATGTGCTTACAGGGTGTGAGTTCTTGTAAACTTTGTGGGCGAAATCCAGACCTCCCTGAACTGTGCTGAACTTAGTGGTTCTGCTGCTGGCCACTGAGAGTTCATACTTCTACCCTCATCCTCTCTGTTGTTCTACAAAGAACCTGGACACCCTTTAACTCTAAATGTCATTAGCTGAAAGAAACAGTAAATGCTGGTTGTTAAAGCTTCCTGTTTTCACGGCATTAGGAGGTCTAATAACAATCGAACCCTTACCACACACTTGTGAATGTTGTGAAGTGTTCACCTCCATCCACCATCTTAAAACTATCGTTAATTTTAGAATCTGGAAATAAAAGCCAAAAATCAGAAGCAGAACTCTGTTAATGATTCATTGGTGATTCAGCGTGTGTCATTTATCCTCTATTTGTTACCAAGGGAACTTGACAACCACTTCCTCCCACATCATCGCTACAACCAAAACAGTGTCAAGCCACAATATTGCTTTGCTGCTGTTTATGACTGCTAAATACCAACTTCTTGTAAAAAATAACTGTGTAAAATAGGTTTTCTTAGTATCATCATTAAGTTCTATGGCTTAGAGCTATCAGTGGCCAGCTAGAAATCACACCAGAAAAGAACGGTATGATCTGCAGCTTCCAGTCTGTCTTCTGCAAAACCGTTAAATTGGTTCTGCTAAGTGATTTGAAATATAGTACACCCTGAATCTTGAATTGTGTAAGGGGGTTGATGGGTTTTTACTGAAATATTTTCTTAACTTCTGAAACAATTTCAACAAGAAATAAGCTAAAATTGGAGGTACTTGAAAGTGGTTTTCTGTTTTGTAAAAAATSTTCTGGGTTTTTTGGTTTTGTACTTTTAATGTGGTTTACATCCAAAATAGATTAAATCAATCTTTTTCAACATTTTCAATGAACTGCAAATTTCCCTTATCTTATTCACTGCCAGTGAGACTGGCATTCTTGTCACCAGATGTGTCTGCTCTGAGGACAAGGAACTGAAGCGGTATCCAATATACTTTAACTGAAATTTTTTAGGCTCGAACAACTGATCTCCAAAGAGAACATCTTGCTGAAGATTTTATGGCTTGGTATGATACAGATATTTCAGACTGGTCCTATACTTTCTGACTTTAAAATGTTTAGCTGAAATGATTTCAAAATTCTTCAGAAAGTCCCACATATAATTTAGACTGACCTGTGGAATCATGCAGTGATCTTATTTGCCTTCTTCAGACAGGTCTCTGTCTATCACTGTAGAAGAAAAAGAAAGGTTGAAGAAAAGCAGTTTCTTAATAAACAATAAAATAAGTTTATTTTACATACTGTAGTATTTACCTTATCATAGTATTGCAAGGTTTCTTGGGTGGTTTGCCTATTAGAGATCCTGTTCTCACTGAGGGCTGGGCTTTGCAAATCACTGGATAGATCTGCATTGGGAGTATTTTCTTGTCACACACAGAAAATTGGTCTTGAAATCTCTTTTTGTATCAGCACAGAATGAATTAAAGAAAAGCATGGGAGGGGGAGAAAGTTCCACACCCTACTGGGAAGGGCACTTATTSCAAACTTGGAGTTTAGAAATTCTACACTGATAGTCCATACTTTTTTCAATTCAGAGCGACCTGAGAAAAAATCTTTGCTTCAAGCCAATCAGAAAAGTAATTTAAACCTGTGTCTTCTACCAACAGAGTAAAACCTATTCCCCAGGCTAATCTATGCTCTGTGGCATACTTTCACTAGAAATTCTTCTTCTTCTCAACCATTTTTTAATTTCTCTTTGCCAAACCAAAACRTTTTGGTTTTTACTAAGTTGCGTTTTGGCAGAAGGAAGTCTTGGCAAACCCAATTCAGAGTTAAACATGGTGGCTTTGGTCCAGCAAAGCACTTACATTCTCAAATCTAAGCAAGGACTTAGCTCTCATTGTTCCAGCTACTTGAAATTATGTACAGTGTTCCTTCAACATCAGGCCTGTAATAAGATAGGAACTTAATAAAAATATATTCTGAGGCAAACAGCCTGCTATGGTTCAAAATAACCGTGTTCTAGGAATTCATTACAGTTACAGTGTTTTGGTTTAATTTGTCAAAAACAATTAGAAAACAACTGGGAAAATTTTTTTTTGAACTTTCTGTTTATAGTTTGTCTCATTCCTCAAGAATTAAAAATTGAAAGTTCCCTAAATTACTTAATTATCAAAGCCTAGAACCTGTGGAAAGAATAATTCTGTAGTACAGGAAGTATAGAGATGGAGTATGCTACCATTTTATGTATGTTTTCTTTTTAATACCATATCTTTTTGCAATATGAAAAGTAAATATGCCTAAACATACAGGTATTTAGAAAAGCTAATTGCATTTTAATAAGAAGCTGTACACATTTGTAACTGTTAAATATATGAAAATACAAATAAGAGGGCCATGTGAAGACCAGGGATATTTATTTCTGTCTTCCCATAACTGTGTGAATAAAATTTGCTTGTAATCATATCTATGTTTATAGGTATGTATACACATAAATAGCTAGGAAGAGATTTCAACAAAAGGTTTCAATGCCTACTTTTGCATTCAGTGTTTTTCATCTGAGAAAATATGAATCTCCTATCTTTTTTGCAGTTTAAATCCACTTGAGATAAAAAGTGTAATAAACAAGAATAATAAATAATGATAGGTATAYAGATAATAAGATAATAAGCAAGAATAGATAGAAAATAAACAAGAAAAATTTCTTTCAAGTTTAACATTTGTCGTTAGACTCTCCRCAGTGTGAGAAAGAGTTAGAAGAAGATCAGGTTATATTCTTCAGGGCAAAATATAGTCTCTTTCTGGGGCCAGAAGATATTTTTTTACTGGCTTTTTCACTGCAATGCATAGTTGGCTAGGTAAGGGCCAATGACTGAAGCYGGAGTCCACTTCCAAGCTGCTGATGTAGACCATCTCGCTCCCCACAACTTGTCTTTCCATGGTCTACTGCACACACTAGTGTACTCCTTTAACTTGTCAGGAAACTGAGGCAAAGAGAGGTTATTTGCCCAGCCCCAGAGTAGATTAAAAGAACCCGTGGGAAGAATAAAGAGCCAGTGGCTCTCAGCCAGCTTTTGGCTGCCATGTCCGGGACCCTGGGGCCTCTGCTAGGTGGGTGCTGACAACCAGAGGAGAGTGTGTGGCACACCAGCAACGGCCTTATGTGAGAGACCTGGAGGCAAGGTTGGAGCGGAGCCCTGTGTCTTTAGTGACTTGGAGAGAAATGCAGGGAGGAAATATAGACTTCAAAGACCCATTACATTTCCAAACAAGCAAAAAGGAACCTAATTATAACTGTGAATGTGGCCAGCAGGGTCAGTGGTCCAGCTGGAAGCCAAGCTCTGTTTGCTTCATGTTCAAGTTCCCTTGAAGCTCCCCTGTGTCAAATGTTAAGCATATTTTAGATGGTAACTGTTTCTTAACACAACTTTAAATTTTAACTAGTTCGCTTGAAATCAACAATAAAACTTCTATTGACTTCAGTGAGGCCAGGACTTGACTGTAATCCAGGACCTGAGAACATTTCTTACATTAGATAAGGACTCCATCTGATCTCAGGTTACTTGTAAACTTTTCTCATTGATTTCTTCTGAAGGAAGGGATTTGCACCCACAGAAAAAAGGATAATACTGTGTCTAGTACTTCTGGGAGAACAGACCGCACTCTTCTGAGTCTTCTCAATAGTATTTTCATGCCCAGGAGGGAGGCTGAATAGCACACCCCTGTTGTGAAACTTTCCTTCAGTTACCACTAGAAAGAATGCCTTGGGTATTTTTCCACTTTCCAAGCATCAAGTATTAAAGCTCAACTTAAAAATACAAAAGAATATATTTCTTGTAGTCTGAGCTAAGGAAAATTTTCTGAGTTAAGGACAATTTATAGATACAATGTTAATGACGTGACATTTGTCTCAACACTGTAAGCTGCTCATATGCTTAAGAGATTTTAAGCATGTGATTGACATTAAGGTGCCATCATTATCTTGTAATACCCTTCTCTATGCCTAACTTTTTTTGGTGGTCAGGCTGGGTAAAGAATATTAAAATTTTGTACATATTCTTTTCTTTTCTATAGAAATACCTGGTGGCTGCAGTCAGATGTAGCAGCCCTTCATCTGACTTTTTTTCTTGAAAGAATGGGTCTATCCTTGGTCCCTCAGCATCTTCTCAAATCCTCATTTGCAGGAACAGTTACTTTTAGATTCTACTTATGCAGCCTTGTCAATTCAACAACAATCTGCACCACCACTGAAAAGAGGAGGGCTGATGCCCTTCTCCGTGCGAGCTCTAGTCTTCAGGTGGCTGCTCCGGGAACTAGATCAGGGGTTCAGTCTGCCTGAAAAGTGTTCTGGTGAAAGCAAAGACAAAAAAAATCCAGCAACCTGCACTGCAGCTGGGTGAAAGCAGCTGTAGGGCTGCAATCATAGCAGAGTTGGTGTTGACTGAAACGTAGGGCAGCCTTGAAACTTTCCTAAAATAGTCTGAGGTCCAACCTGCCACCCAGCCAGAAAACACCTCTGGCTTCAGCCTTGCACAGAGCACCACTACAGGGGCCCAAACGGAACGGACTGCTGTTTGTCTGGATTGCTGGGTGGATAGCCATCTATCTCAGCATGGAAGCACGTAATATTGTTGTTGAAGGCATTCATGTTGCTACCTGCTACAGATCTCCACTTTTACACATATCAGAAATGTTTGCTAACTTTGAAATATTTCAGATGATTGTGAATAACACTCTTTTTTCTCCCTGCTCCGTTTTCACCCCACAAGGAAAAGAAAAACAAAATAACAGCCAGGCATTTTCAAGGTTTCCCAAGTAAAAGTTATGTTGTATTGTGCATTGTTATGTAATCACGGTTGAAATTAATGTTTTTTTTTCCTTAGGTTACTAAATCCATGCTTTGAACTCCAAGTGTTGGTATGCATTAAAGTCAGAAAAATATCAAAAGTTCAATGCTCGAAGGCATGTCTCCCTTTTTAGGCAGTGCTCAGGTCTTGAACTTTGGAAGAAAAAATCTCTATTTTTCTAATACTGCTGTGACTACATCTGCAGCTGTCAGGAGATCTATATCCAATAGCCCAAAAGGCATTTTGAGATGAGTTAGATTTAATTTTTAATGTGAAAGAAATAGCTTAGTCCATTTTATTAATTCCATTTAACCTCCATACACATTCTCCTTTTCTCTTATATTACTAAAAAGACTGTCAGCACTATCTCCAACATCATTTCTGACACAGTGTATGGACTCTTGTTATAGAACTATGTGTAGAATATATTTTTTTTAATACTTCTTTAGTGTCTTATGCCAGAGCTCACTAAAATGATTCAAAAACATTCACTAAAGCAGCACATACTGGAACAGAGAGACATTTATGGGCTGCTTTACTCAATGCTAGATGATAGAAAAATGTAAAAAAAAAAAAATCAGTAGCTATAAGTCATTTAATGTTTTGATCCAAGCATTAATTTTTCTTGGATGTGGGTGAAATCACTGCTTTTGCAAAATATACCATGTGTTGTATACACAACAATATATATTTTTTCTGTATACTGCACCTACTCATTCTAGAAGACAGCTATAGGTAGCAACTGTTTTGTTTTAAAATAATCTTTTCCAAGGAAACTTTTTTTTTAACATGGAAATCTATTTTAAGAAGAAATATGTTGGTTTTTTCCTCTATTTTTCTGCCTTTTTTATAAAAAGACATGTTATTAAGGAATCCTCAGTTATCACAAGTAATGAGTACATGAGTTTTATACCTTATCTGAAAAAGGGCTCCTCCAAGAATGTAAAGCACTGTAATACTGAGGGAGGGGGTTAAGTCATTCTTGGAGTAAAGCGCTGTTCACAGAGGGTCACTGTCAAACATTTTGCAGTCATTTATTTTTTCCTGATGTCACCCTTCTTTATATTAAACTAATAAAATGCTTATTTGGTGGTGATACATGATCTCAGCATAACGTAGCTGGATACAGACCAGCTGCTTTGATTGCTAACAGAATTGTCATGTGAATGTGGCTTGGCCACTTGCAGTCACTGATTGAATGGTTGGATACTCTGACAGTGTGGCCACTAGATCTGATCAATTCTTTTTGACTGAAACCTTTAGTTGAAAAAATGGGGATAGTGAAATTTTTCACCAGAAAGATTTTTATCTTTCCAGAAATATTTAGATTTTTTATCTCATATTTTAATTTGATATAATATTTTTAAGTCCAATGTAAACTTTCATTTAACTTTTAACAATAGGTGAAACTATGCCTTGAGTTGCATTTTGCATTTCAATTATCTTTGCAAAACCCAAACATTATTCTAAAAGAAATAAAATATAGAAGTGAAATGTACAAATAATCGTTATTTCTTAAACGTCTCAGTGAAGTATTTTAATTGGGTTATGAGAACTAAAAGTAGAGATTTAGTCCACCTTGAATTGCAATAAAAAACAAAAGGGAATTTTATCATCAGCCAACCCAAAAGAATCACGGCACTGGTTTTCTTAAATTAGTGGGGCTGTATTGAATCACAAGGCCTGGAAAATAGGAAAGGTTGTTAAGGCCTGATGGTGCTGAAGGGGTGCAAGGAAAGGTATTGTAAAATTATAGCTTTAAGTCATCCCTTGTACAAGAAAACTTAACTAATTCGATATTTCAGCTAACTCTGTAGTCAAAATAGATTTTCAAAGTAATAGGTCGGAGCTTTAAAGAAATCTCACTGAGGTGAGCAGGAATTTCCTTTTGACCATTGGTGTTGGGGTCAGCTTGAATAGCACTTTACTCAAAGAATGATTTTACCCTCTCTATCATGAAGCTGCACCCATCGGGCAGCTCAGCAGCCCCACAAAGCACAGCCTATTGCAGCTTCCTGATACTTTGTGTGATGTTTTCAAGAACAAGTTGAAGGTATGGAACTGCAATTGTAGTGAAATCTCCTTTAATGCATATTGGGATAGTTCCTTCCCAACTGATAGACCGTTTTCACTGTTGCATCCATATTATGAATGTATTCTTTTTTGTTCTTATAAAACTGGCTTCCCAAAAAAAGGTGACAGAGCAAATTGTGCTGCAATGACTGACCTACATCAGGAAATATAAATAAGATCTTTTAACTTCAAAGACCTAAAGTCTCTTTAAATTGCTGTGCTGAAGAAATTAGATTTATATATATCTATCTCATGTTCCTCAGGCTTCTAATTGAATTAGTAAATGAGAACAATCTTCCCATTTCATCCAAGTGAAACTATCTTGGGTAACATTGCCGTAGTGTATAGCATTTAGGTTAGGTAGTGGCTGAATATTTTTTCATGGTAACTAAATCCTTTAGCCAGCAGACATTACTGTGGGATTTAAGAAAGATTAAACTTCTAGGATCCTGCCAAAAGCAATAATTAAAGTAACTAGGATCTGCTTATATAAACAACTGTCATTTTATTTTAACTGGGACTTTTGCCTTTTACTAGTGTCAAACAGAATAAGCTTCCAACAGACTTGACTTTCAAGAGGTTTCAGTTTTAGTAACTGTATCTTTTCTGAAATGTTAGTACAACACTTCATTTGCATACTCTGCCCCTGCTAAGACAAAACTATAAACTCTTGAGAATTAATTACTGAATGATAAACCAAGTTTTGAACAGAAAAAATCCTAAAATTGCTATGGAGTAAAAGATTTTCAATGTAATAAAAAGATCAGAAACGTGAGAAGGAAAAGGAATAGCTATAATGACAAAGAAAATAGTCAACTGGGGAAGAGCAAGAAAAAGCAGTAAGCCTACCCTCTGCCTGAGCTGCCTGGGTCCTGAGTGCTCAGGACACCCAACCTCTTGCCCTGTAAGTAGGTATAAGTCATCTGGTCATGGTTGCTTATGAACTTCAGTGACCTGCGAGACAAACACTCGTTTCTCTAGGATGAAGCCCAGGATATGGGCAGGTTGGGGAGCAGAAGGCTTGGTCCATGCTGGGAGAGGCGAGGTCTATCCATGAGTAGCATGGTGGACTCCTAGGAAGTGCATGCTCCCTCCCCTCTACTCCTCCTCTCCTCTTGATCTCTCTCCCATGCCACACACACACACACACACACACAGCCTGGATCTGCCCCGAGCCAGCCCTAGAAGTCCCTCATCAGGAAAGCGAGGTGGGCAGGTGGGGAAATGGTCCCCATCCCTTCCTCAGAGTACAGGCAGGGCAACAAGGCTCCCAAAACTCAAGAGTGTGTGTCCAGCCAACAGGAGCTCCTCAACTACTACACAATGAGGACAGACATGACACAAACCTCCTTCTTTGGCTTCTGTGGAGACCCAGATTACAGTTTCTTTGATGGTGGGCCCCTCGTGCTCGTTTTTCCCCGCTCTCGAGCCCCAAACCCTGCCTGTGACTTCCTGTACGTTGCAGTAAGCTCCTGTCCAAGTGCTCCATGACCACAGCTCCCAGTTTTATGAAGTTATTGGGTACTAATAGGAATTCTAGGATGTGGCCCATGACCTGTTACTTTTAGCATGTGTTTCATTTATGTTTCTACTTTTCATTGCATTATTTTGGCAGGAAAAGAAGGAAAATTTTGTGTCAGGCTGCTGAAAATCCATTCTTAGCCACCCAGCACTTATTTTTCATTCTCCTCTAAGTCCTGCTTGGAGGACAATGGTTTTAACTCTATTTTCCTATCCTTTAAGTAAATTAAAAACATTGTATTAAAAACAATCCCAACCATGTTTTCCCTAATAGACAGATAGACATACAGAGTTTATTGGCATAATTAAAGCCAGACTGGTCTTTAAAAGCTAACAATTTCCACAGAGTCTGAGAGTCTGTCATTGAATTAAGAGGAAGCAGTAGATGTATTTCATGACTTCTTTGTTGAGGACCTGCCCTCAAAACTCAGTGCCAAGTTCCTAGGTAAGCCTAAAAGAGTCTTAAACCTCCCTCCAACTCTCAGCACGCACATTATCCCAAGCAACTTTAAATCTGACTGAGTTAGTTAAAAATCTGGCTGGTGAAAATCACACTCTGAGGAACTAGAAGAGAAAGGCGTACAGGAAAAACTACCAGCAGGAGGGTGTAAGAAATTTTAAATTAAAGAGACCATCAACTACTTTTACACAGATTATGTTCTGGCTTCTTGCCAGTTAAATTAGCAAGATTTTAGACACCCACATAACAGATGCTTTACAGTCTTAGAGAGATTTACAAACGCAAAACGCGCAGTACAGGGAATTTCAGATACTATTTTTTATGTCTTTTCGTAGAGTTAATTACTCTTTCTTTATAATCAATTATGAACAGATTAATTGCTGATTATTGACCCCAGATGTACAAATATAGTGGTCATGAATATCACCTCTCCTCCTTTAACCTGTGTCCAATCTGACACTAGCGTATCCCTCTGTCAGAGATGGAGACTTGAAGGCTGGTCTCTCAACAGAGAGGATACGTGAGAATTGGGCTATATTTGAAGTTTTGTTGATTCTGGCATTCAGTGGCCACATCTGTCTGTCACCAGTTCTCACAGCTACATGAGTATGCAGAAGTGGGTAGAGCAGATAAGTTTATTTGAGAAACGTAGGCATTTCTGTGGGCTAGGCTGACAACCCTGCAGTGTTGATGTAGCATAGTGTTAACCGGGCTTGCGTCTCCTTCCCTCCTTCCGGTACTTCTCTGTACCTAAAGCTTCTGACTCTGCTATTCCATCTCTTATTCATCTATGCTTCAAAAGCTTTATATCACTAAACTCGATGTTTAATCTTTATTTTCCATGTACACCATCCTAGACAACCTGTGCACTGTTACTCCTGCGATGTCTTGCTCAAACTGATCTTCTAAAAATAAAAGTTAGGGAAAAAGAGTGATCAAAACCAGGGTGTAGTTGGCCTTTACTAACCTACAGCTGACCAAGATCACTACACTGAGTGATACATGTCAGCCAGAACCTTGAGTAGTTTTCTGAAGAAAAGTCAGAGTAGGGAATACACTCTCAGCTGCTAAGTTCTTTCTACCGTATTTGTTACTGGGATAGGGGAAAGAGGATTATAAACAGGGAAGAATTTGCTGGGTTACAGCCAGAGCTGTTACTGTAACAGAGAAATTTGTTGTTCCCTGGAGCATGTTTAGTTTCTTTTAGGGACAGAGGACAAACAGTGCATTTCCATAGCTCATTGCCCCCATCTTCTTTTGAAAATACTGAAAAAAATTGTTTTAAACATGCAAACACTGCCTGCCTCTTAGGACCGCTTTTGCAGATTTAAAGACAACTGAAGGCCCACAGACCTTGCAAGCATAAGCAGATATTTTCAGAAATTTGCTTTTGGTGAAGGGATTACACCACACGATAATGTTCACTTAGACCTCACTAGTTAGCAAAGCATGGGTAAAGCATGGGTTATTTCTTCAGTGTCCAGGCTTATATGCTATAGGTGTTAGTGGTAGTCACTGATCACCAGCATTTTTCATGTTCAAACTACCTGATGGAGAGCATTTGAGCAGAAGGGAGACAGAGCACTGTTTTACAAAAGTGCTGTTAACCTTCTTTACTGCAGGTCTGCATGACTTCAAGTATATGTTGGTATTGGGGCAGTCAACCCAGATGACCACCGTTATACTGGTTCTATCACACAGTCATACAGTCATACTGTGTCTGTGATCTCATTTAATAGCTTTATATAGAGTTGCACTGTGCAATGTAGGCATGCACAGTTTAGCTAATTAGCATAGTAGATGTAAGAAACTTTCAGAGCAAGTGGAGGTTCTTGTAATGATAGGATAAAACCTCCTACCTTGGGCCACAGCAAAAAAACATACTATAATATACGCCTAGAAAAAATAACAGTGTGCAGGAAGGTGTTAGCTTGTAGCTTCTTACCTATCAGCACAAAAAGTTGTGAAAACACAGCAAAATCTTGGGATGACAGGAGGCAGGTTTACCTAGGTCAAGTTCAACAAGCTGTTGCTGTAATCAGTATGTGAAATATGTGTTTATAAAATACCAGTTATGGAAAAGAAATGGTCAAACATCTATCCATTCCCTCTTTCAGGCATGTCAGCACAACATAAGTGCCTAGTCTTTATAGATCAATGCTCTGCATCAAGATCTGACTCCAGAAACCAAGTGTGAGGAGCAGTCTTCCTTGCTGACAATTGGAAATGACCACCATTCTATTCAGAATCTTGCACAACAAAACTGAAAACTTGATGTGTCGTCACAACATGAAGCATTGGGTACTGGTGATCATGCCACTATAGGACTGTTAAAGGAACTTGTACAGACAAGCAAAATAACACAACTTCAGGATATAACAAATACTTCTGGGAACAAGAAGAATCATCTGGCCAGTGGTCCACTGATCTGAGAATTTTGTTGTCAACAGCACAGCAGCCTAACTGCAAAAGAAGACTCATGAAATTCTATTGTTTCAGCCTCAGCAGGTAAACATTTACTTATGTATTCCCTGAAGCTGGAGGAGTTATATCCCCAAGGGACACTCATAGTTTGATTTACGAAAATACAGTGTTATCGTATAATGATAATAGCGTAGCCATACAGATAGCAGTGCCTTTAGTTAGCACAGTCCTCACCCTCCCTTGCAGGGAGCAAGCAGATTGACAGCTGCAGTCATTTGTCAGAAGATGATGAAGCCGAGCAGGGCTGTGAATTAAAATCATCAGAGGCTTCATAACATAGGCAAAGCCCAGCAAGTGAGCCAAAGGAGGGGCAGGTTAAAATTGTGGAAAGCACCAAAGAAATGTATTTCCATTTCACGTTGAACAGTCTTTATAGCAGGAACTCATGTTATTTCTTTGTACAGAAGATCTTATAACTATGGAAACTGTCAGACTAGCTAAACGTAGCTTTTGTTAGTTTGGTGCTGTTCTTACTACCTTCTTGTAGAATATGCTGGGGTCTTGTGGCATAACTGTATGATGGATCTCTCTCTACAGCCTGTTTTGTCTGTAGAATTCCTTAAGTGCATGTAGAACATTACCAGTAAAAGGCTGGGAAGTCACCTAGCTTGCCTATCTCTAGTAACACTTTAATAAAGCTGGCTGGGAACCAGGGAACCAGCTTGCCCATTTCATTGGCAAACTCCTCTATTTCGTTGCTTTCTGAAAAATAACATAAACTGGAAGTGCTGGAATGCCCCATGAAAAAAAAGACCCATAACTTTAAGGTAATTTATTTCAAAAAAATTAGAGCACCATGTTCCAGTTTTGAACATTTTAAATGTTTCTACTTTCAATATTAAAAATTGTTGAGTTTTCTTAGTTAAAAAAGTCATTTTAATGGAAAATAGGGATCATACGACAAAGGTGTCAGAGAGGCCTTTTTCTGATATTACCAAAAAAAGGCTATTTTGTCTCTTTCAAATTACCTGACTTACGGTCTTTAAAGCAAACTGAATTTTCATCCAAATCAGTGCACTTTTCCAGCCTTTTGATTTTTTTTTAATTTAAGCAGCAGTTCCCCTTAGACCGTACTATACTTATAGAAGGCAAATGGGAACGTGTATGTACATAAATCCTGTGCAAAGATAGGAAAGTTTACCTCTAAGTGACCTTCAGCCTTTCATGTAATCACCACATTCTGGATGGACACACTTATTCTAGAGGAACTGACATCAACTAAACTTGAAATAAAATAATAGAGTACTTTAATCACTTAAGATGTATACTGTATTTATCAATGCCATTTAGAACCTGATAAGATTATGGAAATTGAATGAACGCTGACCCCGCTCACTTTCTTATGATCATTGTGAAAAAAAGAAATTCTGGCAAAAGAAAGCACAGAGGACTTGTCGAGTGTCAGAGAGCTTTGTTGGCCACTACAGGCTGTAGAAGTTGTCTATATGATGGCATCATGGGGGAAAATGAAAGCTTTGTAAAGACAAATTGCCAGTGATTTTGCAACCTGGATCCATTTCGTAGTTGCATTTGATGGAGGATAATCAATCCTGAGTGCATAAATGTACCTCAATTTCTTTTAACGTTGAAGGACAGTAATACACATATATGCTCGATGTAAGGACTATATTTTAAGATTAGGAACTCTTTGTTTTTGCAGCAGTTTCAGAGCACCTTTTAATAATTTGGAAGAATATTTTTAATGCTAACTATGTCTGGCACCATGACACTGCCAGGTCTCATATTTCAAGTATTTCATGATTGCCAAACACATGTGCAAACTAAGGATGCCAGCAGGGAATTTAAGGTTAACTTGTTCTTTTTTTTCACATTCATGCTGTTTGTTTTTTCCCTCCACCTAATCCCAAAGATCCAAACATTATCATCTTTAATTTTGATTTCTCATATGTTTACATTGAGTTGGAATAAGTAATACTTATTAGTATTACTAAGTAATAGGCTCAGCCTATTTTCACTAATATAATAAGGTCCATTCTTTGTGCTCAGGGAATGTACAATTTACACAAGCTAGACCAGAAGTTTGCATAAATGTCATGGAAATTTATTCTTGTTTTACGAATATGTAATGTAAACACAGTTTATATTGTACTTAAGGTGCTCTGATAACTAACCCGGTCATCAGATTCGAACCAATAGGGAGGGAATGGAGTGCTAACAGATATGACATTTGCAGAAAGATTTTCATAAGGAGCAATTGGTTTAGCAAAAAGAGTAGTAGCAAAATACTCACAGAGGGCCAAGCCCCGAGTTCCTTTCCTTGTCTTAGTCGGTGGGACTAACATAGGGGCCAAGGGTGCCTTGAGCTTTTCTAAATGTGTGCCAGCTGCCACAAAAAGAAGTTTGTCTGAATGAAAACAGAGCACCAAATATTGGCTGCATCAGTTTCAGTGGGATTTTCACCAAGATTTCAGCCTGTAAGAACACTCCAATTTTGGCTCTGAAAAAAGAGCTGTAGTGGGAAAAAAATTTAAGGAAAACTAAATAACAGCTAATAATAAAGCTGAGTATCATGGCCTGGAAGTAATATTTAATGAAGAGGTGCAATGTGAAGATTATGAGGCATAGAAGGGAAAATGATGCCATTTAAATACCAAAACCTCAGGGATATACTAGCTATTAAATGAAGATGAACAGCTCTACATCTGTGCTGGACTTGAAACAAACCAGGGTTTATAGGGATCTGCTTAAACTCTCATGTTTAACTGCTGATCCACAGCTTACTCCACAACACAGATGCCTAATGAGCAGATATCTATGTTGGACAACAACATTACTGAACATATTTAAATCATTTGCTAAGAAAAATAAAATTTTATGAGAAAGGAGAGGTGCAGAGACAACTGAAGGGCCAAATTCTGTTCTCAGTTACACATACGTAATTCCACTGATTTCAAATTCATGTACTTGCATGTAAACTGAGAGCAGATGCGGGGAGAAAAACAGACTTGGTCTGAGTTCGATCAGTCTGCCTCAGCCCGAGAGGAACCTTGAGACCTGGATTTCTAAAATTTGTTTTTGTGTTTGTTTCAYTGAGTGAGATCAACCTGCATATTTAAGGTACTATGAATCAAACAATCACTCATGAACGCTATTAATTAACTTTAGCTGCATTAAATATCTTCTTCAATGCTGAGTAATTCTGGATCAAATAGAGGGATTACAGTGTCTCTAAAACACAGTAGGTCAATTTCTGCTTTAATCTGTGCTAGCAGAAATCAAATTATTTCTCCAGATGTGCACAGTGTATGATATATTGTTAGACACTAGGAGTTAAGCAAGCAACACATTGGCTCTTAGTTATCACAGATTACAGGTGATACTTTCAATCTCATATGACACCACTAGAATATGTCAATACCTATTTACTGAAAATGAAGTGAGAATTTTACCCTGATATAGCTTCACCAATCTTGGTACTAACTGTTTAGGGTAAGCGCTTGCTTTTCATTATCTTTTATATAGTTTACACTGAGGTAAACAGTATTCTCACGTTTGATTACACTGGGAGCTCAACAATTTTGTAGGTGCTGCATTGTGTAGTTTATAGCTCAAAAATAGGATAAATTATACTTTCCGTGTAGGAGAAAGGAGACTCCTGTGAGTGGTATAAAGACTTATTTATATGCATCAGTCCTTAAATGAGAAGCAATCCACTTAGATGAAGAACTATGTATTAGAGCACAAGGTTTGATCACTAAAGTAGCAAGCCTGCAGTGTTCACATTCCCCTACAGTATTCTCTAGCCATAGTGTTTATGAATGTTCACATCAAAATTCATTTTGCAAGGAATTATTTCCTTCTGTGTAGGGGAAATTTTGTTTTTCCTTGGAAGGATCAAGTTTTAAGCTGTTTGCTCAACAATGCTGACATCTTTTACAGCCTAGGTTATTATTTCTCAGTGTAAACCAAATACAAACTTTATGCAGTTTATGCTTCCATCCATATCCACATTCACATTATATTTTTTTACTCTTAACAGCTGGGGAATACCTTCAAAGAGCACAAGGTAGTTGCGGAAGGGAGTGTTCTCTGGTTTTAGTTTTAAATTATTTTGGCATGAGCCAGATGTTTTAAAAGATACATATCAAAAAGATAAGACTTGGAAGGGTGCACCTTCAATAAATTTGCATCAAGACTGGTTGTTCATTGCCTTCTCCTATTTTAATGTAATGGCCAGACTAATAATGCTACAGTGCGAAGCAAAATTATCCATGTATTAGAAAAGGAGGCTGGAAATTTAGAGCCCTCAATTTAGTCTTTTGTGGCATTAACATTCCTGTGGCAGGTTCAAAAACAATTAAAGAGAAAAAAATCCCTAAATGTGACCTAACCTTATGACCCAAATCCAGGGCAGACATACTTTTTTGATGTGCAGATCTGGGATGCCATGTGGAGTTTCTCTCCTTTTCAGCCTTTGCTGAAGATACCACATGCTCCAACATGATCTGGATTAGAGAGCTTTTTATATAGAATACGTCATTCATTTTTGCCTATTACAATACAGTACAATGCCCACTAGATCTTCAAATCTGATGCTTTTCCCTTATTGTGCACTCCTGAATAATGTCATTTGCTATTGATCACAACAGGAAAGAGCCTGTTGAGCTGCAGAAGCCTCAGATCTGACCTACTGTGGTTGCTCTTATGTTCTAATACAACATTCATCAATACTGCCATGAACTATTTTTAAAGATAGAATAACAGCACTTAACTGGCTTGTAGGCATACTTCAACTTGCAGATATGAATTAATTTATTTCTCTATTATCCCCAGACACCACAGATCAGTCCTTTAAAGAGACCATTTTCTCAGACTCTTTGTTCTATGAGAAGGCTTACCACAGGGCATAGGAAATACCTCGGTAACAGGGAATAGACACCCGAAAGCATCCTCAGTATTAGTGGGTTGCCAGTAAAAGAGAGAAACAATTATGCAGGGGGTTATGATTCAGAGCCACTGACTCCATTGTAACAATGTCTCCTTTATCATTTCAACATAGATCATAGTCTCATGCCAAGAGAAATTGCCAAAAACAATCAGAAAAATATTCAAGCAGGCATTTGGAGCAACAACATTAAAGCATATTCAGAGAGTGTGTAATGCGCACTCGCACCCATTTGTTGTGCCGTCTGGAAGCCAGCAACCTTTTTTAAGTCTTTTCAAGTCCTCCTGACTGGGCTGGGCCTATTTGCCATGCTTTAGTAACTTGTAGTTCTGACTAGTTATATTTGTTTTGAGAGAGAAAAGCGTTTACTCCAATAAATGTCTGTGTGATATAAGCAGTACTGTTTCTTCCTGTACTTACCAAGATTCTGAGTACAAATTTGACATTTTTGGTTGTTGTGACAACCTCAGAGCAGCGATGGGCTCAGAAGCCACACTCTCTCAATAGTGYAGGACTTTGGGAGTGAACAGCTGCAGGCAAAATGCAAGTGCAACCATGTGAAAAATGAAAAGATCTTTCAACAGGGTATGTGTCTTCAGAAGAAGAAATTACTTATTTCTGCACCCTTTGCAGCTCCTAAGCAGAGTTTCTTGCAGAACTCACTGTACCCCACCATTAAGAAGACATGCACACTGTTTACTGTAATTAGTCAGTCATGAGGTTTCCTCCTTATCTTCCTTCTCCAATTAATGTAATTAGCCAGTAACAATTTCTGAATAATAACTGCTTACTAATATAATAATAAATACCAGGGATGGAATTTTCAAAGGAGAGTAAGGAAGTAAACTCCCATTGAGGGTTGTGTTTTTAAAGGAAAGAGTTCACACGCAATTGCTTTTATGGAGTATTACTCACTAATTAGTAGCAAACTACATAGCAGATTCCGCAATTTATGGAACTGGTATGCTGGTAGCTGAAGCACGATTTTCATCAGAGTAACAGATTATTGATTTTAGGGGAGAAAATTACTTCCCTTTTTCTTTTTCATTAACAAAGAGTCAGATGATTGGAGAAAAAATGGATTTCTAACTGCAATTGTAATTTGTGTTCTGCTCTACTCAAAAATTACTTTGAACAGGAGGATTGTTAGACTCTCCCTGCTGTCTTTAAATTCCTTCCATAGGGCTTTAAAAACAGGGTTTCAAAATGCTGAACACTGATGCAAAGACTGAGTCCTCGGTTTCTACAGACCCGGTAGGATCGGGCATCAAAGCTGATTCACAACCTCCTGCTAGTCCTAGATCACCAAACACATCAAGAAGGTTTCAGGTGCTTCAATATAGGCATATGCAATCATTTTAGACATCCCTGAGTGTCTAACACATCAACCCAGGGCTTACAGTATGACAAAGGGCAACTTGGGAGACCTCCAGCCTTCAGGAAAAGATGGGATATGCTGAATAGTCTAAGATGGCACCACTTATGATTAAGGCTAGTAATCTCTTCTGAAAAATAGCAAGAGAAAATAGCTTCCCATTTTAGTGAAAGTGAGAATGTAGACTTTGCTTAGGATCAGAAGATGAAACCTTAAGTCAGAAAATAAAAATAGTTTGCTGGACTGTGCTACTTATGGTTTAGTCAGTTCTGTATATTTTCTGAAGGTGTCTGAAAATTCTGTCTTCCTAAGAAGTTCAAAATGTCTGTGCAAGTTTCCTGGGAGTAATCAAATTATTCAACAACAAATGTCCAAAATTCCTATTATGTAGTTCTTACGTTTGATCTAAAATAGCTTACAAGGGCTCAGACACCTTCAAGCCAAAAGGTTTCTGATTTCAATTAGAGTAAAATCTGTACCACTTCAAATTATATTCTGCTTCTCATAGGCTTCAGATGGCATGTGAGAAATGGAGAATAACCATACCTCAGCCATGTCACCTCCTTGTCCCTCAGCATGCCATTTCATCTGGTAAGAATATACTCTTCATGCCTTTTCAATCTTTGGCACTTCCAAAGATGGTCTTTTCCGTGTTTCCATAAAGCTACTTATTACACAGTTAACTTAATTTTTCAGCAAGCTGTTTCACTTCCATTTTTAAGACAAAAATAAAATGTTTTCAGTAAGCTAGCCACCTTAATTACTCTGTATATCTGGAGCCTACTGATATAGGACAGTTCATAAAGCAATAACTGCCTAGTATTGCGGTTAAAGAAATGCGGAAAACATATGCCTCACTTCTCACTGCTTGAGAATTCCCTTCAGAACAACCTCAAGTGTTGGGAGCTGGGCCTTAAAACTAAGATTGTTTTAAAAAGCACAAGAAGTTACATAAGTATATTCTTTCGCAAGGAGTCAATAATTAAATCAAGTAATTATCTAATTATATTTCTTTTTCAACTAAAGTATCTGATGTAGGAAAAAACATTTCTTTTTTTACCCAAGCAACAAACAAATGTCTTGAAAAGGTGTTAGTGGGTATTTTGTAGAAATATGTATCCAAAACTCTTATCTCCCTCCAAAGAGCCAAGCTTTTGCAAGGAACATCTGCTATGAATTTTCTGTGCCTAAATTGTGGACTGCTAACTGAAACTGTTGATTTTTTTCTTCTGCCAATAGCGAAGTCCTTAGACCTAGATAATTACTGTATTGTATAAGCTACAGTCATGCTTACACACCTGCACACCTTCATATGAGCAATGGTTTTGGGACATGACTTAAAAACACATCCATGACAACAGAACTTCTGCCTTTGTTTACTGTCTGGTTGCTCTTTCCCTCATTTGAAGTTTCCCAACAAGCCTGGCCTGAAATGGAGTTTATTCCAGAGGGAAGAGTGGAAAAAAGTTAATGATGAATAATTACGTTGTTTGGAATCTGATGTTCCCAAACTAATAAAGTCTTTAGAACAAGAGGTAGCAAATATTCCACTTTTCAGTGTCCTTACAACATCATTGAAATGATACGTAATATCAAAAAAATTGCTTTCAGTAAATTGGCAATGGCACCCAGTGAAACTTGTATAACTGTCTGGGTTCAGAAGAATACTTGTTTGAGTGCCAGTGCTTTCCCAGATTGTGTCAGACACTCCTTTCATGGCTGTAAAAAAAATACCCAGAGCCTTTCCCATTAAATGAAAATAAGTTGATATTCTTAATCTTGTCATTAATGCTAGATAACAGGGAGCTACAGAGAAGATTAGCTGAATTTCTTCATGTTATCTGTTGAAAGAGTCCGCTGTTCCAGTCCCAGAGCTTAACAAGATCCATAAAGTAGAATCTGAAACAAGGAGGAGCCCAGCATGTCAAGAGTCATCTATCGTGCAATTCATTTAATGCAATCCTTTCARCAGCTATGCTGCTAAAGACAGGCCAGCCATGTTGCATTTTAAAAGGGCTATTTTTGTAGAACAATGTTGCCCAAAGCATTTCCTGTTCTTATCGCTCCTACAGCAATATGTCTGGAGCTCATTACCAGTAGCTCCTACTTTCAATAGTCAATCTTTTGCAAAAGATGTTCATTCATGTTTTCTCCCCTTCCCCACCAATTTGCCTTGTGAATTATCTGGTAATATATCACTGTTGCACTGCTTCACTTAGGAAAACACAGACCTATTCACATCTCAAGAAAAATTGTTGAACAAAAGGCAAATTCTTAGACCACCCACTCACTGAAAATCTTCTGTACCTTGCAGCTAGAAGAATTCAAAATCTTGAAGGAATTCATTTGCATTTTATTATCCAATATTTGTCAAGTAAGTAATTAAGTGGCCATGTTGAGAAGTCAGACTATGCATGGTTTTTGTTTCTCTTTTATTGAAAAGTATACACTAAGAACATTTGGTAACAATTTTGTGTGTATTTGTTCTGTGCTGATGGCCCCTACGTGCTGGTTGCTATGAGTGCATGGAATTATCTTGCTTAAATATAGTATCAAAAGAATAAAACAATATAAATGTAACACATTTTGGAAGCTTCAAGGATAAAACTAAATGTATAGAAAATGTCTTGGATCTCTGGATGAGGATAAACTAATGAAAGGGACTCTATGATGTGGTAGGAAAAGGGAGTTTATGAACCAGGATGTCTCTTTCAGGACCACATTCTCAGAGTCTCATTGATGGGACAGGATTAACTGAAGTCCTGAAGTGGTTATGAGAAACCTGAAGCAAAATATAGTGAAAGAAAATGCTGTTATTGAAGCTGCAGTTCAGCACGTGGTGCAAGCATGTGCCTATCTTTAAGCACAAAGTTAGTCCTATAGAGAAATCCTGCCTTCACTGAGGTTACATTTCACATTTCTCAGCAATTCCCCGGGGCTCAAATCTCTGCTCTTAGCCATTAACCTCAGAAACCTTCATAAGCTGCACCCATGTCCAAGCCGGCAGACTTTGCCAGCAAGATTTTTCAAGGACAGTTTTCACAGAGGAGTCTTGCAAGCTGGTGGGAATTGCATGCCTGCCTCCCTCCTCCTTGGGCGAGCTAGCTGTTAGAAACAAGGAAGTGGTGTTCACACATATTCTATGAGGCATATAATTTTCATGCCAAAACCAATGGAGAGGGACAGATTTCTTAGTTAATTGATCAAAATTAACATCCGTGAGACAGTCTACATCTCTCCGTTGGCTTTACAGGTATCACAGACTTCAAGTTCATCCAGTGACTTTGATAGCTCCACCATGGCCTGAGACAGACAGCCTGCTGGCCACCACACACCACCCCATGCCAGCCGCTGGAGGAGCGATCACACCAGACCCTGTGCCACACCATTTCAGCAGGCTAAAACAGGAGCAAACAAACCATTTTTTTGGCAGTGGAGTTTTCTGATGGTTTAAGGAGATGAGCCTAATTGCAGTGCAGAGGCTGCTAGGGACAAGCAGAAATGACCTGATCAAGGATGAGAGGTAAGGTGGCACCACAGCAATCATCAGTTGGATCAGTTTGGACATGGAATTCAAACTCTGAGTTAATGACTTAGACAGTAAAAAAATGAATGCAGTATTGAATTCAAGTCTGAAACTTGATCTCAGCTTTTGGATAGACGACTGGAAAAAAACTAAATGCAGAAAACACAACACAGTGTAAAAAATGTGAATTGTAAGACCCCAGTGCCACAAAGACTTATCCACAGGCTTATGTGTCTCTTTGTATTCTAAGTGACACTCCCAGGAGTATATTGCCTGGTAAGAGAAATACTGCCATCAAAGTCAGATATGCCACATAAGAACATGTGAGTTACCAGGATATATTTCTAAGTGATGATCAAAGAGTGGGTAAAAGTAGCACATTATCTAATTTTGAGAATTTAAATTTTACAATGAAAGACCTTTTAAGTGTTGCCAATAATTAAAAACAAAGGAAAAGCTCGTAAACAAATGGAAGTCGTGTAAGCATGAAGTGCACAGTGTTCAGAAGTGACAGGTCTCCTGTGTACCAGTTACTGCAGGGTTAAGAACATAATAATTACTTCCTAAAATAATTTAACTAAATGCGTGTTTTTTCAGTAATGGGCAGGCTGTTACTGGAAGTAGGCATAAACGTACCACTATTTGTATGTATTATAAAATCTGGAGAAGGGCTATATTCAGGAATTCCCCAGCACTGGCTCTGCAATCTGAACTTCTGAGTTAGATTCTGACTTCTTTTGTACTCATTCAGCACTTTTATAAAGCCAGTCAACTTAACTGAAAGACTTGATTTTTACAGTGCGGGATTGCAATGAGGCTTTATTCTCTCTAGGGTGTTTTCAAGGTAGGGAAGTTAACGTACTGTAAACCAGAAGGCTGATATCCAGTAGTTTCTTCTGACCCTGTCCTCACAGTGACAATCTGAAAGCTAAGTGGTCTGCTGCACCTTGAGCACATGTCAGCAGGAGCTTGGAAGAAAAGAAAGGGAAGGTGAGAAGCTAAGATGCCCAAGTTAAGAAGCTGTTTTCCCAAGACTCTCTATATTACCAAAGGGTAGGATCTAAGGGCAGAGCACTCCCTTTCCCTCCTCACCCATCATAGCCTAACACTCACTGCGCCAGCCAAAAAGAAATGAACCTCCCTCCTTCTTGCCAGTTCAGTTTCAACTCAGGTCAGTTTCTGGATCTACTTCAGCACGTGGCCACACACATGTTGATGTTGGCACAAGGTGGGGAGAGGTAGAGAGGAGCAGGAGGGCAGGATTGCCCTTTTCAGGAGCATTGTATTGTATGTCCTAGTTTTATTCGCACTGATTTTCCTGTGTGAACAAGTCTTGGCCCTGAATTTCCTCTCCTCCTGGCTATTGTCATTGACCCACCTAGTCACACAAGTGAGAAAAGGATTAGGTGTACCTTGTCTGTGTCCACTCAAAGCAGTGGAAAAATTAATAATAATTTTTATTATTAGAGAATTATGAATATTTTATACTGCTATAGATTAATGGAGCTGGACTGTGATACAAAAATAATATTTTTAATGCAAACACATTAGCATATGCCACACTTGAAGCACAAAAAGATATGTCAAGAAATGTTTTTTTGTGCTATTTCCACCTCAACTCAGAGGTTGCCAAATATCTTACAAGAAAATTATTTCTTAGCAAAAAGAGTTTGAAAAGTTTTCACATGAGCATTACATTTTTTCAGACCTTTTTCCAAAACAAATGCTTAGCACTGAGACCACTGAAAGATTAAAAAAAGAAAAGCTAAAAAACTGTCTTAAACTTACACACTTCAAAGTAATCTAGTTTTAAATTGCTATAGCCTGAAACAACTCTGCTGCTCTCAATGTGAGAGGAATGATGTCCTGCATATTCAGACATGTTACAGGACATATACATTATGAGACAGTTTTCAAACCACTGCTTTCTCTTCTTAAGGATACATGACCTGAAATTTATGGTTCAACTTTTGCCCAAACCACTGGTTTTTTACATTATTTGTATCCCATACCACCAATGAACTAAGGATACATGAAAATCTTCCAGGTTTTGAACCTCAACAAACTTTGCCATGAATGAGGCAGAAGTTCTGGATTTGTAACAGAAGCCCAAACAGAGCAAATTTGGGCCTGCTTTCTCTCCACAATTTTGATGCAGGTTTGGTTGAAAACTTATTTTCAGTCAAATCTCCTGTTTCTGCTTGCTCATCACTTTCTCTGGATTATTATACATAGCCACGAACTCACATACTGGGCTCATCATATTGGTGATTTTTTTAGTGCCAATTTGTTTGAAAACTTCGAAACAAAACCATTCTGCTATCAAATTTAGGCAAGCATTCATCTTTTGCTGCATTGCATCATTTTAATTTGCTACAATGTAAGAATTACTGAGAGGATATGTTACATAGTATATAGAAATTTCTTTTGTTTAATTAGTTCATACTGAGTACATTTTCCTTCCGTGAGCCATTTGATTAGCTTATTTAAAACCCAGTCTACAAGACCATGTGAGGTGACTAATATGAAAGGTAAACTTGTGTTTAAGAAAAACAACATACTAGGAAAGTACAGAGGAAAAATTCCCACTGGCAGAGGTCTCTTGTATTTGGAAGCTGATTTTCCCATTTCTGTGTGGGAACAGTGTTGGAAATGAGGTTCACAGTAGGAAGACGAGTACCTAATGTTAAAAAGCATTAGTTTATACAGCAATTCTTACTGGGCTTTGCCCTTCAGTCGTGCCTCTGAGAAAACAAATTGAATTTCCTGATTTCAAATGGCAAACTCTGCTATTACATACTTTGTGATTTCAAAGAGCATCTGTCATCACACAAAGACAAATACATTTCTTGGAGAAACATCTGGTGCTTTTTTAAACAAGCCTCAGGCCAGGTCTGTGCAATGAATGAAATATGTACTATAGATAGAGTGTTATTTAGCGTTGCTTTTCATTTAATCAACTGTGTGTGGAATGTTTGTACTGCGTTAACCATCTCTAAAATATTGGCTCTCCTACCACTTTGGGCAATTGTTGCCTTTAAAAAAAACCCAAAAAATTGTGCTTTGAGTATAACAACAAAGAGCAGTAAATCAGCTCTACTTGATTTCCTAGTTCTTTGCAGGATAACTGTGGGAAAGGCAGTAGATGTTCACACACTTCTTTTTTAAGAAGGCAAGTGTTTAGTCTTTGTGCTTCACAAAAACCAGCAATAAGGTCTGTTCTTTTGGCTCTCTGAATTTGCAATAGAGAAATGAATATACATCCAACCCCACCCCTCAACTGAGCTAGTATCAAAAATCTGTACCGTAGTTCAGAAAATAATGGACAGGAAGCTAATCAGCATAGTGGTACCCCTGAAGCCCTATTTCTCAGATTTTGGTTGTTTTCTTGGGCACTTCTTGCTGTGATGGCATTAAACCAGCAGTAGCAGGGTCCTCACCTTCCGATGAGGTGTCATAAGCTCATTTGTAATGTTGCTCTTATGCCGAAATTCAGAGCAGTGATGGCTGTTGAAGAGCTCCTTGATTGCTCTTTGTGGTTAGGCTTTGTCATTGTCTCAGTCTGACCATTTCTTTCACAGTAAATTTATAAGCAGAGTGAGTAGACAGGAGCAGTGTCACACACATGAGTAAGGAAGCTGCTGGGAAACTGATATATGGCATAACGAAAGTTAATATGAAAACTGAAAGTTAATACGAAAGCCAAAAAGAGAGAAGGGGAGCACAAGGATGGAAAGGAGGTGAAGTGTCTCATCCAGATCATGTGGAATGACCATAATGAGAGATTCATACCTGGGACAACACTTCCCACTTTTCTTGAAATGAAGGAGCTGTGCTCTGGTTTTGACTCACTCTGTTGCTCCTGTTGATGTGCCCCAATACTGGTCCAAACATTTTCAAAGACTAGTTTCTAGGTACGATGCAGGCATATCTCACTGTCCCCTTACACTACGCTGGAACGTCACACGTTCAGTGAACAGAATTGTCTAATCCATTTATGTTACCCTTCTTTCACTGTAGGGAAAAGGGCAGTATTTCATCTGCATCCTCTACATTCACATCCTGCTTTTAGGTGAATGGTTCAGCAGTCAAAAATGCAACTAGTACACTAGTGTAAA
This sequence comes from Phoebastria nigripes, assembly GCA_035582835.1. Lineage (NCBI taxonomy): Eukaryota > Metazoa > Chordata > Aves > Procellariiformes > Diomedeidae > Phoebastria > Phoebastria nigripes. The sequence continues at coordinate 2,696,988 of JAYKAV010003299.1, forward strand.
TATACTGCATACATTTGGAGGACAAGGAACCAAAATAGCAAGTATGCATAAATAGATAAGTCATAAAGCACTGAAAAAACACTGAATGGCAGAATCAAGCTTAGTGTATGTCTACATTCAAAACAAAACAAAACAAAAAGGACAAACAAGACCTCAGAATGCATAAACAATTGGAATTCAGCTACAAAGATCTATTGCTAGGCAATGTAACATCCTTCCCACTGAAGTGTCTTTTGCAATACTGTCTGTGAATTAAATCTTCTAAGCCTCGTTCTCATTAAGGGTGACCGTCAACTGAAAAAGTAATTTTGGAATGAATGAGAACTATCRTGGTTAAAGGCATAAAATAATCTCAGACTAGTAGGGGTCAGTAAGAAACTTCCATGAATAGGAAATTATTCCATACAAGCTCCTGTACAGCTTTATCCACATTCTTCTGAAGCAAGTGAAATGTGTCGCTCTTGGGCTGAAAACTGAACATAGAGAACAGTGATCTGATTTGGGCAGTTTAAGAGCTTTCTTGTCCTCTACAAATGGGAAAAGAAATGCAGCAGACATCAAATGTTTCTTTTGAGCTCAATTCTTTGTGTGAGCATAGCATTTTAGGAAGAAAAATATTCCTTTGGGAGGACAATGGCAGCCTGGCTAGCAGTATTGTATAGTATAGACATTCAACAGGCAGCTCAAATTACAAAGAGCCTTTCCATTGTCTAAGCCAACGATCGCAAAGTGTTCGTACCAATGCCAGATTTGGGTGGGCATTAGTGGCAGTGAGCTACAGTGCTTTTTAAAGTATATTTGACACCAGAAGCTGAAAAGGTTTGCCATCACTGATCCAAGCTAGTTCATTTCAAATCTAATGGCCATTAGTCCAGGAATGTGCGATAACATGTCTAAGATGAAACCATTATTCTCTGCTATCAGAAACCATGTGAACATTTTAAGATGACAAATAGCAATGGCCACAGCAGACTGCTTGCCCTGAGCACAGAGCACCAGTTGGTGTTGGCATCAAAGCTAATCCGCCAGCCTTCCCCCTGCCCCATGCACACTCCCTGCTCACACGCCCTGACTCCTACCCTTTGTAGGCCCATCACTAGAACAGCTGCAGTCCTGCCCTACACTTGCCTATTGGATTCTACATGAGGTAGACACATAGCCTGGGGATGTGCAGGAGGGTTTATCCTTTCAGGAAGGTCTGTTCCTTATCCCTCTGAGCAAGCAGTGTCCAGTGCTTCCTCTCAGCACTGACTCACACCACTGCTCTCCTGTGCTACTTCACCCGTCATCCGCTGGGCAGCAGCAGCCTCAGGTTTCCATGATTTTTCCTTTTATGACCGTCATCTTTGCCCAGTAGTCTTGGTATAAAATTAACCTATGATCCAAAAAATATTCCTTCTCACGCTAAACTGCAAGCATAGATTAGTCCTCTGTACTCAAGTTTGGATTCCGGTTCAGCTATAGTTCAGACAAATTCAATTAGACAAATGAAATAACAAAATTACTTAATTTCCTCGCTGTTGTCCCTATAATGTAAAGTTATCAAACTGAGAGAAAAAAAAGGTTAAATAGGCTGAATTATTGGCCAGAATTATGTATTGCTACATGATACGGATACAAACAAAGATGATGGGGAAATTTAAAATACATAGAACTGCAATTCCTTTGCTTTTAACTAATGTAAAGTTAAGAAATATCACAGAGTAGAGAAAATAAATCCAGTCTGACTATAAAGTAAATGTATAAAATATCCCACAAATGTGTAGTTCTAGGTATTAAAAATGCATGTATGCGTTTGTATGCATGTATCTATTTCTTTGAACACTGAATATTGTCTGAATTCTCTGTTATTTCCACAGGTACCAGATTACTCTGAGGGCCTGAGCAGACCAAATAACATCCCAAGATGGGCAGGGGAAACTCTCACGTAATCAGGAAGATTGCATCAGTCCAAATAAGAATTTCCATGTGTATTGAATTTATATTGATTTAAAATTGCTTTAAAAAACTTTCTTTCAAACAGCTTTCTCTTGTGGGATGTTTCCACGTATCAGCAGTGAAGTATAGCTACTGCACTCCGGTGTCCGTGAGCCCCCTGATTGTAGGGACCAGCAGCATCTCTTGGGTGGCTCAGTCTGGGAGGTTTGGGCCAGTGGAGCTGAGCTGTGTGTCAGGGGATGAAGCCAGAAGCATCTTTGGACTGGAGCTCTGAGCAGGCATCATTGCCCCTCTCATCCGCTGCGGCATTCAGGCACGCTGCGGTGTTGGTCTGCAACCAGCCTGGGGCAATTTATTAATGCTGACTTGTTAATTAATTTATTTGCTCTGGCTTACCCTTGACAGGTTACAATATTTTGTTTGCTGTAGAAGAAAGATGACAGAAAAAGATGGGAAAGTAGGAAAACAGGGCAATTAGACCCTTCCTAAAGTCAAACAAGTGGGGAAAGGAGCTTGATGTGGCAAGAGCCAGCAAGTTATTGAGATGGTCCTCGGAGGCAGTGTGATGTAGTGACAGAGCAGTTGGAGAATAAGAAAACTTGCAGTGTGATTTTCAGCAAAGAAGGAAGATGTGGGGAGATTACAGGAATCAAACTAAGACATGGATGTTTTCTTGTACTAAGGTTTGGGATTTTTTTAAAATCCCTTTAATTTCCTCATTCTTTATTACTGGCAGAGTGTGGGCTTACACAAAGTTTTATACAGTTCAATGACTAATATGTGGTAGGTACGTTGAGAGATATTTCTTTTGTCTTTTTAACCAGAAATCGACCTCATGGGAGTATTCCCCATAATGCCTACCAATACAAATAAGAAGTTATGGACATGTTGCAACAAAACATGATTGTCACTGAAAAAAATTATTATGGCAAGAAAATAACAAAATATGCTGTTAGACACTTTACACATACTTACAACTCCAACAACTCAAATAAAGTAAAAACTATCAACCATACTTTCCTCCAGGTCCAAGTCTCTATTTTGACAAAACTGTTCCATTATTAAAACTGGCCAGGGTACCGCTTTCCCTTGAGAATATTTCCATTGAAACCATTTTATTCCATAAATTGTATTTCTATCAGGTTTTATTGAAAACATAATATTTTTGTCAGAAAGTGCTTCTGGTAAAAAAAAAGTTATTTTTCAGTAGCTCTTAGTATTCAACAGACAGAAAACCCATTATTGAAAAAAAATTATTAACCTCACTCAGTTTTTAACTGGAACAAATAATCAAGCAACACAGCAGGATCAAGATGTTAAGAAGCCACTTGCATAGAATGATTTCCAAATTGCAATACAACCACGTAAGGCCAAGCAAGGGTGACAAAATACCAAAACTTTGCAAATAAAACTGAAATTTACATTAAATTAATCCCACATTTGAAATCTGTTGTTCGACTGTTTATTAGCTTGGTAAGATCTACAGTTTAGAATGGATTAATATAATCAATACATTCTACAGTTTAAAATGGGTTAATATAATCATGGAAAGAGACGTACAACATGCAGAGATGATGTAATAAAGTAAGTTAACTCTAAAATCAATTACTTTATTGCTTTTTTCTTGAACATATAGTTACAGATGGAAAAACAAATATTTTGTGGAAAATTAAAAAATGTCCTAGAAGGACAAAGGAAATTAAAGAACATACCTGACACACATTAATAATTGAAGTATAGATGAGTATACTTATAGATACTATACTTATAGATACTATATACTTATAGATAAGTATAAGCTTAAGTTCTGTTACTAGCCAAGAATTAGGAGATAAAGAGTGTATAATAAAATCCTCAAATGTTCTTGTAAGCTAAGACAGAAAACCTTATCTGCAATACAAAACCAAATGCTAGCTTGTGGGCATTCCGCTATATACTGTAACAGTGACACTCAACAAGTACCATTTCTGTCCTTTTATTTATGCAGTTATGCAAACGTCATTACCCTCACTGTAAACCTGGAGAACTGAAGCACAGCCCGGTGGGGATGGGAAGACCAGTGAGCCAAATTTTCCTTTCTTCAGATAGCAGCTTTGAAACTCTTTTCCTGCTGGGTGAGGCTGTGACTCCCTGTGAGCCCGGAGGCAGCCCCAGTGCTGTCAGAGGGGCTGCGCAGTCATCTAGGAACATCCCATCCCAAGCTCCATGTTGTTAGCCAGTCCTGTGGTTAACTGTGCTCCTGAGCATCCGCTGTCCTCCTAGGAGCTCCCTTTCAAATCAGAGAGTGCATGAGTTTGTCTGCTTAGATCTCTTTTTTCCTCCATTCCCCATAAACTTCCTTTGACCTCAGATGGTCCAGCAGCCAAATATGTCTCTTCTGCTATATAAGCACATCCCTCTGATTCTCCTTTTAGTCCATCACTTTTTATTCTTGTGAAAGACCTAAATCCTTTTTATTCTTGTTGAAAATTTCTCGCTTTGTCAGTTATGACCTTTTGATCTGGTCATAGATTTTCAACTCTCCTTTTTTTTTTTTTTTTATATATATATATAGTTGGAGGAATCATTTGTCTCCGCTTCAGCCAACACTGCTCACCATTCACATTTAAAGTCACAACATGACTCTCTCTTGCTTTAACAGATACTTCGTAAAGCCCTCACAGCTGTCTCTCAGCACATTGAAACAGTTCATAATTTTATCATGTCAGCCAGAACTTACCAGCTGGCAATAGAAATCTTTTACAAAGCAACATCCATGAAATCCCAAAAAAGAAAACAGAAATAATTTACATCATATACACTCTTACTTAATATATGAAACTACTGCTTTTAGTTATTATTGAAAATAATTGTTCCCAGCACATAAGTATTATTAAGCCATGTATCAGGTATCATATTTATAGGTAATATATATAATGGAACTAAAAAAAATTAATTTGTAAAACTTAAGTTTTAGATGATTTGCCCAGGTGGCCAAGAAGGCCAACAGCATCCTGGCCTGTATCAGAAATAGTGTGGCCAGCAGGAGTAGGGAGGTGATCGTGCCCCTGTACTCGGCACTGGTGAGGCCACACCTCGAATACTGTGTTCAGTTTTGGGCCCCTCACTACAAGAAGGACATTGAGGTGCTGGAGCGTGTCCAGAGGAGGGCAACGAAGCTGGTGAAGGGTCTGGAGAGCAAGTCTTAYGAGGAGCGGCTGAGGGAACTGGGACTGYTTAGTCTGGAGAAGAGGAGGCTSAGGGGAGACCTTATCGCGCTCTACAACTACCTGAAAGGAGGTTGCAGTGAGGTGGGTGTYGGTCTCTTCTGCCAAGCAACTAGCGATAGGAYGAGAGGAAATGGCCTCAAGTTGCGCCAGGGGAGGTTTAGATTGGACATGAGGAAAACTTTCTTTACTGAAAGAGTGGTTAAGCATTGGAACAGGCTGCCCAGGGAAGTGGTGGAGTCACCATCCCTGGAAGTATTTAAAAGACGTGTAGATGAGGTGCTTAGGGACATGGTTTAGTGGGCATGGTGGTGTCGGGTTGATGGTTGGACTTGATGATCTTAGAGGTCTTTTCCAACCTTAATGATTCTATGATTCTGTGATAGTTTGGAAACTTGTAAATTCTTCTGAAAAAGATTAAAGTCAGCTTTGTTTTGGTTCAGTTAGATCAGGTAGCTCTCATTTTCCATACTTGTTTCTCTTAACACAAACATGTTACAGACATCAAACCATATAAGAAATCTCAGTTCTTTTTAGTTAAGACCGATTTTAGCACAAAGTTGTAGCTGAGAAACTTCTGTTTTTGTATTATTCAAAACTTAACTATGTACTTCATTAATGAGCCAAAAAAGTAAATCAAACTTCAGAACACAATCACTTCAGTACTGTAAAATGTACCAGGTACTTTCTGAGCAGTTATACAGTACTAACCTGATTGTAACATTGAAGTGTACCACAGTTATCTGGTCATCTTGTTCAAGAGTAGCAAAGGAAATATAGTTACTTAATGGAATTGTTTTCTTCTCTTTATTCTACCCAAAAAAATCTTTTCACCGGATCAGAATGTACCATCATGATCATCCAGCCTGGCCTCTTCCATAGCCCTGTTGTGGCATTTGAGCTTTGCTCCTTTGAAAAGCCCAGAACTGCTGGTCAGGCTAGAACTTCTTTTTTTAAAAAAGATGCAGGTTATAGAGTTTCTACCAAAGACCTATATAAACATGCTCAAGGAGAAAGCAGAATGCAAATATTCGTTTAAAAATGTGAATAAGCAATAGTTAAAACTTCTGTTGTCTTCTTTGTGAAGTTGGCCTTGGGAGGCACTGCCAATCTGGAGAGGAGGAACAGCAGAGAGCAAACTAAGTGATCATCAGCTGGTCATTGATGCTAAATTCTCTTAATTTACACGGGGGAAGAAATGTTACAAAGCTTCCTGTGACTAAATGAAAAAATAAGTTTCTGTTACAGCAGACACAGTTTTGGCAGGATATCAGATAAATAATTCTGTATGAAATCACGTGTGTTTAAGGTATTTCAAGCAGTGGATTTATAGCAAGATGAAGAAGCTCCAAGCCACATAAAGCATGACACAGAGACAATATTGACAATGTGAATATGTTAGCACTTTTATCAACTGCTACTGTTACTGCAATGTGTGCTATCCTGCTATTCTATCACACAGGTACAGGCACGAGTTTTAATCTTCATAACAATAAAGACTGTGTAGTAGCATTCCATTTTTAATGCAGACAACACTATAGACATAAGGATGGCAAGAGATATTTTTTTCTTGCTATCCATTTGTCTATGGTGTTGTCTGCATTAAAGACTGGTGCACATTGCAATAACAGCTCTGTCAAAGATGTTCACTAAATAACTTCTCTGTATAGAGGTATACATATACATTTCCCCCTCATATACCTTCTTAATTTACACAACGTTCAACCTATATGACCAAGTATGTTTTTGATTAAGAAGAAGTAGATCCCTGACTCTCTATCACTACATCCTTTGCTGGCGTAACTGCTTGTCATGCCAATAAAGAAACAGCTCAGCTTAGTGAGAAATTGAGGAGGGCATATTCTTCTTCCTTCGCCAGGTCCTGAATTCCAGTACACTCTGTTGAAAGATGTATTTGTACTTTCAGCCCTCATGACTGTTGCCAAAATCATCAGTCATCTTAAAAAGTGTAATTAAGCTATATAATATCTGTCACAGAGCTGACTCATGTCAAGTGGCCCACTCCTAAAAGGTTCTGAGAGCTGCAAATAAGTGATCAAAATTTCAGTTAGAAACCAAACCCGAAGTGTATCTCCCATCCAATTTCATGATCTTTCTTATTTTAAAATATTTACTTAGCTGAATTTTGGCTAATACAGTTGGAAAGAATTAATGGTTTCTGCTTTTGGGTATGTGTGTGTGTGTATATATATATAAAAAAATCTGTGTGCACGCATGTGAACTGGACAATAATTCCTCTTTCTGTTGTGTATGACATTACAGATGTAAGGATGGGAAATGTTTTCTTATGAGGGCTGTAATACAAATAGAATTGGCAAAATAAGATTTTTATAAAATGTCATAGGTGTTTTAGTCACAGAACTGTGCTGAGGAGGAATCATTTATATCCATCAGAAATTTCAAGGCTAAAGATTAATATCAGAATCTCACCAAGATAAACACCCAAGCTAAAAGTAGGTTTCTTTTAACTTTGATCAGAACCAAGATCTAAACCTTCCCAAGAAATTCCAGAGTCTGGATATGATGTTCTCATACTATTATTTAGCAAGATAATTATATTGGAAGTGTGTTTTTCTCTGTAGGAGTATATCCTGAACAAACAAGGAAGACTGATAATAAACGGGAATACCAGAATGCTAAAACAAAATATATAGCAATTATGTCTTTTATCAACACGGTTTGAAGTTGATACCTTGGAAGATTCATGTTTTGCTCTAACCAATGAACCAATGTCACTATGAACTGAAAAAATAGCATGTTCTATTCTCTTCAGAAAACCCAGCTGAGTCCCCAAATGTAATGAATTAATCAACTTAAAAGGTGCCTTATGTCAAACTGTTGACTCCAGAGCTTTGGAGATTTAAGCATCACCAGATGTGTTGTCCAGCTACTACTACACACTGCAATGATGTCGTATGTAGTTACTGATTCTTTCTAAGTCAAGTCCCCCTACTCTTTGTCATAAGTTACGGCAGTTACTTACAGGGATTTTACACGGTAACTCGCTGTCCAAAGGACTTGAAAATACAAAGGAAAAGAAAGGACAGATCAATTCCAGGAAAAGTTCACATTCCTTGTTACAATTAGCATTGAATATTAAAGATAATGTCAATGTGCAGGATTTAAAGAAAAACAATCCAGGATATGCCTCGTGTTCCATAGCATATGCTAGACTAATGCCACAGGACAAAACTGATAAGGTCTTACAAAATGTCACTTCACGCTGAATTTTATTTACTGTTGTTGGCAATCATGCATGTAAAAATAAGCTATTTAGACAATAAGGTTTTCTAAAGATGTGTCATATGTTCATGGTTAAATATGCTAAATGTCACATTAAAGCTGACATGGCTATGGCTCAAGGCAAAAACACTGTCAAGCTGCCTATGACCCAGATGTGGTATATGTCATCAAACTGATTGTTTCTGTTTGACTGTAGATTATAGTAGTTCATAGTGCATAATATTGCATATCAAATGTCCTGCAAAAGTGCTGCTTGCCATGAGAGAATTTTTCCTCCCTTTTTGGTATTCAGTTGTAGTTAAGTCTTGTTACAGCTGCTGACAGATATTGAGGATATGTTTCAGTTAGTGCTAGCTTCCCTTTCATTGGGAAATATGTATATATACATATATTTTTATATATATACACATGAGAAAAATAGAAGTAAATAAACTGGAATAAAATGAAATTACTGTGGAGGCATACTCCTCAGAGGAAATCAATAGCACTGCACTGTGTAACCTTACTATAGTAGGCAGACTTTCTGGAGAAGTTGTGAATGTGTGGGAAAGCTAAAATTTTTCCACTAAAGTCTTGTTGAACTGCTTATGGATCAGCTGAAAGAGCTCTTTTGATGAAATTTTTCACCCCCAGGCATTAGCTTTGTCCTTTTATTAGTGGAGAGAATCAGTGCTTTTAAGAAATAAGTTTAAAGAAGCTTCAGTAGCAGTTGACTCAGAAGACTACCTCTGGAGGAAACCATTTTGAGTGGTGATTTATAATATTTTAATTATCCTTAATATATAGCTTTTTAACACAGCTGGACCCGCATTGCAGTTGTACTGGGAATCTGTACTTGCTGGCAGATAGCATATTATTTTTTGCCAGACAGATTTCTATCACCACTCATAACTTCTTTTTCTATTAAGTGGGATATTTATAAACACTGTTTCAAGCATACGTTTGCAGCATAAGTTATCACCAATTAAATCCTCTAGGAGCCATTCCAGTTCATCCTAGAAAATAAGCATTTTTCATGTTTTTATTGTAGATCTAGAAACTAATGATAAAAATAGCAAAAAGGCTTGATTTGGACTGGAGAGAGCCTTTGAGTAATGGTTGGTGTTACTCCCAGAGAAGACCCAAGAAAGATTTTTAATATTATGTCATAAAATGCCTTTCTGGTTTCCACAGAAAGAAGCTAATGTGACTTTTAACTAGATTCAGAACACTTATCTTCTTGTAGCAGATCAGCTCTAATTATGGCACTTCAAAGAGAGCAGAACAGAACCAGGTCTCTGTCTCTTTCTTCTCCTGACAGAGAAGGCCTCCTAACCTCCTAGCCCTTTTGCTACTTTGGGTGAAGAGCAGAGGGTATACTCTTTTCTGTTACTGCTGTAACAACTCTGAAGGAGCTTTATGGGGTTTTTGCACCCTTTCATTTTTGTGTTAGGCTGAACCATAGTCTATTCCTCCTGCCTAGGGCAAAAACAAGACTACCAAGTGATATAACCAACACTCATTGAGAAAGCTTTGATGCATTTGGCATCAGAAGACAACTGCTTCCTCTAATCATGACCACTCCAACCATAATTTCTTTCACTAAAACAGAAATGGGCCCTGACAAATATCAAAATTAATGCATTGTAGTTACAGAATGAAACGTTTGACATTAAATGCCTTTTTGCCTAAGTAGGAGGTAGAGATAATTACCCATATTGCACATTGTAATGGAAACTGTCTTTTATTTGCTTGGCTTCCCCTGCCCCCACCACATAAGGAATTACAAATTTTGGAGCATTTGTTCCAAATTGGAACCAAAAAGAAATGTTGAAATCCAATGGTCTTTCAAAAAACAGATTTTCCATCCTCAATACATCGAGTGCTCTGCAGAGAAGTGGGAATGATAGCTTAGTTCTGGTTTCTCTCTTCAACTAACAAAGCAGAAAGGGGAAGCACAAGCTCTATTTAGTTCCCCGGGGAGTGTATTTAGAGCTTGGAGGCTGCCATGATGGCCTGTGAGAAAAGCAGAAGGAGATGGCTTTCAGCTTGAGGCACTCGCAGTGCTGGCGTCACAAGCCTCACAGCTTTCGGTGCTAGGTAAGCATTAAGACCAGTAGAGTGACTAATCTCTCCATACGGATGTGGGGGAATAGAGATACTACTTGTGTATTTTTGTGCCATTAGGATCAGACACAATTTGCCAGCATGTAGAAAAAAGCATTTTTATTCATGTCTTGAATACTTCCGACATACATAATTTCTTGTCTAAGAATAAATGAAATGCACTGCTCAAGTTAATATCTGGGTGTCCCATGCAACTCTATGGCCAAAAGCTCCAAATTTCCAACATATTCCCTGGCAGATCTGCAATGAGTAACTCACTTGTTCCATACAGTTTAGGTACCTCGGCAGCTCCATATCCTTGGAGAACTGTAAAGACAAGTAGGTGCGAGGAAGCTTCTCCACTTCTGACCCCATCCCACCATTAGCAACCCCCAAACATATACGGAGGCTGACAAAAAAGGCACACTCACACACATTTTTAGCACATTACCAAGTTTTACAACAGAGCATGCAAGTCCAAACTTGCTAAACACATGTTTTGTAATTGCCTGTGAAGAAGTGTCTTATACTGTCTTCACGTTCTTTTTACATTTTCAGAGACGGTGGAAGATACAGTCATTCTTACATTACTCCTCTTCTTTGAAGTGCAATGCGAGCCACAGATTTAATGCCTCCATAAGGAAGGCATTGAAATAAGAAAATGATGTAAATCATAAATCTGGAAACTGCTTTTCTGACAAAATGAACAGGGCTCTAAAGTTAGGCTATTACTAATGACTTCATGTTAATTATATGGTTATAGCTGAGGTTAGGATTTGGCACTTCTGGGGCTGAAGTTCATGAGTAAAACTAACAGAAGAAGATTGCATAATAAAAAAGAAACCAGCTGATTTTGCTTCTGTATAGGTTCCCCAACTCTGCAAAAATAGTTCAGCTGACATAATTGTATGATTTTTTGCATTGTGTAAAAATCACAGAAGAGGTTAGCTGGTTTTGATAAAATAGAATCTACCTCCTAGGGGGAAATTAAATTATACTTGACAGCTGAGAAGTATCCACATGACAAAAAAGCAAGAATCAAAGCAAGTTACAGGATTCCAGATCTCTTCTGAAAGCATTTTTGTCTGATTCATACCAAGCAGAGGTTGAAATCTTAGCTTGTTTCTGAAGACCTACTATAATCTGTCTCCACAGACTGCTTCAGCCCACTGCTGCCCCTTCTCCCTTGAGCCAAGCATCTGTGCCTGTGCTTATGCCAACAGGCAGCTTCTTCATCTCTTTCTGATCTCTGAGCATGATCGAGCTCAGACCAGCTGTGTGGGTTCAGTCCTTGATGGGTCCTTGTTTCTCGTTGTGACTTGGTGCTCCCTGTCGCTTTTCCTGACACAGATAAAATCAACATGTCTTTGCATGTCTCTGTCAGATTTTAATCACAGTCAGCAGTGTTTACTGTGATAGGTAAGAAGACTTAGAACATAGAGAAGGAAATAAAGGTACAGCATTGGCAGAGAATAGAATTGATGGCCAGCTACTAGTTAAGGCCAAGAAGCAGCAAATGTATACATTCAAGTCCCATCCTTACAGTGTCTGCCCAGACAGAGCATTGCCAAGACATACATATATAAGTATATTTATTATTTGTTGTTAGTGATGAAATCTGGGTTACTGAATTAAGCACTATATAAATGGAGTAACAAAGTTCTCATAAAAAAAGAAGATTATTCTGTAGATAGAAATTATAGACAGAAAGTAGAGAGGAAAACAAGAAACAAAGAAAACAAGGGACAAAGTTGAAGTGATGTGCTCAAAGGAAAACATCAATATAAGAGCTGAGGGAACCCAAAGGTTTTTCTTCTCTTTTTTTTACAGGATGCAACTGTTCAGTTCTGTAAATCTAATTTGAAATTTACTGTTATCAGTGGAATTAGTGAGGCTGGCCTTGGAAAGAGACATTTTGATTTTGGTTCTTCTGTTAAGATCACTTCTTGTTCCATTTTCACAGATTGTCTTGTGTTTAAAACAAAGCTGGCTGAGAGGTCTTCTGTAGTGTGTTCTTGCAGGAAAATGCCATTTCGTCTAAATCAGCTCTTTTTATGAGAATGAACAAGCTTCAACTTGACACTAGGCTCTTGGCTATACTATTCTTGAAGGCATTTCATGTTTTATTAATAGTAATTCATACAGACTGGGGAGAGAACACTGATTGGAGCGATTGCCTCATGTTCACCTCCCTGATCTGCTGCTGACAGCTCTGAGGTGAATGCTCTGACTAGCCAGCAATACCGGGAAGAGGTCTCTCCATCTCTGTTCCAGAATAAACATCCTCTCACTAATTTTTTCAAAATCTTTGAAAAGTCTTGATGGTATCCCAAAGTTCGTATGCCTCCTCCTATTCTAGTTACGCTCTCTCTCAGATGAAAAGAAAACCAAAAGGGAAAGGTGCTTTCCATGCTACCTGTGCTCTCCCTTGCTGTCTACGGCACACTCCTCTGCAAGATTTGCTTCTATCCCTCCAAGCTTCCAATAGCTAGTTGTGGGACTCAGGCTGCCATATTTTTAGGCTTTTGAAAATCTCTGAGGGAAGTTTCACCTCCAAGTCCTGCTCCTTACATACATTTTGGGATGAGTTATTTTACGTACAAAACCATGACAGTACATAAAACATCCCTAACAATCTGAATCAGCGATTAAATGTGTATTTTCTGTCCTTCAGTCACTATCATGTTAATGCATGTATTAGGCTGACCAAGCACTTTGACTTTGCAGTCATACCCAGCACAATTTAAGCATAAATAGGGAGCTGTCTACGGGATAGAAATTCAAAAGGTTTCTCCTTAAGCCTTATCTATAATAATAACAACAATTACAATAACAATAACAATAATAATACAAATGCACCACCACATTAAGGTTACAAAAGTTAACACATTTGAACTGAAATTCTCATAGCACTTCCTTGTTGATTGTTTTCTTAAATTTGCCCAAGATTCTGCACTTGTTGAATGGCTTCCAGTATAAACTAGGAAAAATAGTTACAGGTTTTAACAAGAATTGTTAGACAGCCCTCTGCATTCTATTCATCTCGCTGCAGAACAAGGTTCTCAGCTTCCTCCAAATGCAGCTTACATGTATTGTAAAAAAGCTAGCTCATGCCAATTCCATTTCTATTCAGTTTTTAGTCTGTCCTTTCTTTCCGTCAAAAGATACAGATAGGGTATTTGAGGAGAACTAGCCTCTTCTGATAGCACCAGGTGATCTTTCTGGGTTGCAGCAATGCTTTTAGGAGATTTTACATACAGTTTTTCACCGATTGATTCTATCTGTAATACTGCAAAGATTAGATGGTGTTTTATTGTTTGGAACCTAAACCAGAGCAGGCCCTTTATTTAACTGTATGAAGAGACTTTTTTCACACTTTTTGAACTAGGTGTAAGAGTAAGAAATGATAAAGAGTTCAGGAATGATGGCTGAGAACACTTTGCCCCCAAATAGCTCTTGTTTTACTCTAGTATTTCTTCTCCATCCATGCTTTTATGTCCTCTTCATCTTATAGACTCTGAAGGAAGCGGTTTGTGGGAAAAATATTTCCTAGCAGTGATGACAGGCTACACAACAGAAGCCTTTTTTGAACGGCCTTGAGGGGGGAAAAAAGTGAGAGAAGCATATGCAATTTTGCATAATCTTAAAAAAAGTAAATTCAGGTAATCTGAAGGTAAGCCAACGTGTGTTTTGACTCTTTGATTCTATTATGTATATGTAAATAGGTCTTTATGTTGTTTGCTTGTTGCTAAATGTAATCTAAATGCACAGGTGTTTTTCTTTTTCTCTTTTTATTAATTTTTTCCATTCTTAAGAGAAATGATGTGATACAGACCGCAACAAACTGTACAAAACCCCAGTAGGAAGGCCAGTTCTTCAGAAATGCCAGTAATTGCAGAGCAGATAGCATAACATGCAAATGATTCTGCGAATTTCAGCCACTTGCCAACCTTCGGAGCCTTTCAAAGAGAAATTAGCAGCCCTTCAAACTGTAGACAAGGCTTTGCTCCTTAGATGGTAACTGAGGTTCTTTTCTTCCAGTCGATCTTGTCCAGACCTTGGTGGATAACCTCACCATCACCTGTTTCCTTAGACAGGATTTCTTCCTTTTCTAAAAATACACAATAGCTATTAGGTTGTATAACATAACAGCTTCAAGCAAGTGCTGCTTATAAATCAGAAATCCCAGCCTGTAGCAAATACAAGTAAAAAGAAGTGTTGGTTTTGCAGTCAGTTTTTGGTAAGCAATTCAGAAGTCTGCTGCATGAAAGAAAACCATGATTTCCTTCTCTCCTCCTCCCCAACATTTGTTCTAGCCATAGAAGATTTTCAGAGGTAGAGTGGTTAGATTTTTGAGCAGAGTAAGGCCTCAATTTTCTTATAACTATCTCTGTGGAGACCAGGCAGGCAGGGATTGGAGGTTGTAAAGCTACCACGAGACTCAGCTGGGACAGAGAGCTTCCAGGAAATTTTTGGATTAGATGTGAGGAGCGGAATTTCATTTATCAGTTCTGGAAGAAGAAATAAAGCTGAAATTGAAAACCAGAGGAACGGGAGACATCAACCCAATGGAGGGTGATGTCAACATCTTCAGCCTGGAAGACAAGCCAGCAGAGTGGAGGCAGGCTAACCTGTAAAAGCTATCATGTCCTCCCTCCGTGGTAGAGCTTTCCTTGGGACGAGTAGGAATTGCCAGGTTTTTGAGCACAGCAGCCTGTATGTCATTTACTGATAAAGGGAAAGGCAAGCTCTCTGTGCAACTGTAAGTTGTTGTGTGACCTTAAGACCAGCTCTGCTAACGTCTTATGAAGTTGGCAGCTATTGCGAATAACAAGAGGCACAAATGGTGAGTGTGTGAAACACCAGCCTTTGGGAAACCTTGCCACAGATCTTTTGTGTGCAGAACTGAGGAGATTTCAACTCATGGTTTCAGCTCATTGTTGTCTGCTGACATGCATRAGCAACTGCCACCAGTTTCAATAGCACTTGCATGCATTTAACTGCAGGGGAAACCTGTCCCCTCCCTGCTGTGCTACAGCCCTGGGCTGTGCAGGAGACAGGGTCATATGGAAAGGCTGTCTGAAATCTGCAGCCTAACTTTAGGACTGATATCAAAACTAATATCCATCTTTGTTAAGAATAGCTGTTAGGGAGTGTTTCGACTGTCTAGAGCTTAACGACTGTGGTGATG
>JAYKAV010003299.1:2714576-2743305 GCA_035582835.1 Phoebastria nigripes
CCACCTTGAATACTGTGTTCAGTTTTGGGCCCCTCACTACAAGAAGGACATTGAGGTGCTGGAGCGTGTCCAGAGAAGGGCAACGAAGCTGGTGAAGGGTCTGGAGAGCAAGTCTTACAAGGAGCGGCTGAGGGAACTGGGACTGTTTAGTCTGGAGAAGAGAAGGGTGAGGGGAGACCTTATCGCGCTCTACAACTGCCTGAAAGGAGGTTGCAGCGAGGTGGGTGTCGGTCTCTTCTGCCAAGCAACTAGCGATAGGACGAGAGGAAATGGCCTCAAGTTGCGCCAGGGGAGGTTTAGGTTGGACATGAGGAAAACTTTCTTTACTGAAAGAGTGGTTAAGCATTGGAACAGGCTGCCCAGGGAAGTGGTGGAGTAACCATCCCTGGAAGTATTTAAAAGATGTGTAGATGAGGCGCTTAGGGACATGGTTTAGTGGGCATGGTGGTGTCGGGTTGACGGTTGGACTTGATGATCTTAGAGGTCTTTTCCAACCTTAATGATTCTAATAATTCTATGATTTTTATTGAGAAATCAGCCTGTAAAGCTATCCGTCTGATCCTGAAAGATGTGTATTAATCCCACCTCCTTCCTCCCATCTGTTCTTTATGCTCCTGATAGCCACTGTCAGGTTATATTTTCCAGGTACCAGTCCCAGGTTACAGGTATGCTTCAGTGACTATGGACTAGCCTACAGTACTGAGTATAACCAGCTCCCCCCTGGCTACTAACCAGCTATCTGCAGCCGAGCAGCTTCTCTGATCATCAGCCAACGGCCTCATGATGTTTGGCCATGCAGCCAGGCTAAGCCAGAAGCATGTTCCATATTACTACCTGCCGAAAACTCAAAGCTTGGCTGTAGGCATCTACATTTGCAGGAAGATTTCTGCTCTCATAATATTTTGACAACAGTAAAAACAAAATAGGGAGGCATTAGACACCAGGCACACTGTGCCCGCTCTGCCAACTGCAGGTCAAGGTCAGTGCTAAATGAAGCATGGTCTATGCTTTGAATGTGGTGCAGAGCTAGCCAAGGAGGCAGGAAAGCCATGGAGAGAAAATAAAACCTTGTTGAGTGAACTCAAATTAAAACGGCAAGCCAGACTGTGAGGTCTGTGTCTTTCTCATTACTCCCTAATATACGAAATCATAATGGATAGAAAGGAAATACCAGACTGAATATATTAAGAGAAGGAGCTTAAACTGTAAAATGGTCATTGCACAGCCTATTCGAAGCAAGGAGGCCATGCTTTTTACCTCCTCTAAAGTCTACATAATTCCAGGCAGGTAAATTGAGCTACCCTGACTCAGAGCAGAGTGAAAAACAGGAGAATTAGGTTTAAGTCTTTTTTTCCTGATTCTATGCATTCATTTTCTCTTTTTTTTTTTTTTTTCCTTTTTCATGTTTATTGGTTGGAAAGGGGAAATATACAGATAAGGAAGCTGTAGAGTGTTTTTCTTTTAACTTTACTGAGTTTCCAACACAAACAAAACCCCATTTACTGCAGAAATGTTATTTCAAGAAAGACATTTGCTGTCTGTTTCTATAACTTAATTTTATGGAGTTGTATACTTTTCTGTCTCTGACTTCTCTTTAGAAAAAAACGAAATAAGAATTTGGGACCCTGAGTGAATTCCAAGAGAAAAGGTTTCATTTATCTGCCACATATTATGCTGATGACTGCAGACCTGCCTGGTTTTCAAAAATAACTCTCTCTTCTCAATTCTATCGAAAATTCCAACTTATGACTTTTTTACTTTGAAAGAAAAAATTGTCACCTTTGTTACTGCTTATTATTGGTTTTGGATTGTGTTTACCTGGATCTTACAAGCCACCAGAATAGCCACTGAGCAGAGCTGACATTTTCTTCCTCTCCCTTTTCTATAGATAAGAGGTTGTCAAGACATCACAAT
Organism: Phoebastria nigripes; assembly: GCA_035582835.1. Lineage (NCBI taxonomy): Eukaryota > Metazoa > Chordata > Aves > Procellariiformes > Diomedeidae > Phoebastria > Phoebastria nigripes. Next base: position 2,716,491 of record JAYKAV010003299.1, read on the forward strand.
GTTAATGACTTCATTTTCCCAACACTCTATAAAAGTATAAGTATTTCTTTAAATTGCATAATAGGAAACTGAATTTTAAAGACGTAACATGAATTTTGGAGCCAAATTGACAGAACTGATTTTCAAAGTTACTGACAAAGGGAGTTCGGGTTACTGAGCACCACTGCTAATCTATTCTATGCTGTTTCAAGGGACTACTCAAAATTTATATACATTTTTAAAAGCCGAGACCATTTGGGCTACAATCTGTAAGTACTTTGGCCTGGCTGTCAAACTTGTGCTATAACTGTAGTACTTTCACTGGGTTTTTTTTAACTGCATATTTCCAATAGACATTTACCAGACACCTCACTCCAAAACACTGTAGCAAATATTGACCTAATTTTACTTCTAAATGTAATCATGTGTGACGGCCGCAGAGAAAAGACACAGTCCTGAAGAAGCTACAGTTGCTTAACTATGGCTGCTTCAGCTTTTTTTTCCCTAATTCACGCTTCCCTTTTTAAGGTAGGAAACAAGGCTGTATGAACACTGTAGAAGTACCTGTAAAACTGCTCTCAGACAATGAAGGAGAGTGACTATAGTGCTAATAAAAAGACATTTTGAGAGTTTCCAAGCTTTGATTTTTTTTACTTTTAGATTTTTATCCAAAGCCTACTGTGCTCAGAGTAGCCTAGCCTGGCCTTTTAGCTTGAAGAATGACAGGGAAGTTTTAGATGCCTGTATAGGCTCAGCTCAGTGGTACCCTTGGAAGTCTCTCTAACACAGTGTATCTTTCCCCATATTGCCACCTGCATAGCGCAGTGGATTGAAATGGTGGCAGGTGAATTTCAAAGGCAAAATTCACAAGCTGCAGCAGTAGCAGGTCGGGCAGCCCTTGGCCTTGTCAGCCTGCTTCTGCGTCACCCTCCCTGCCAGGGAAGTACAATGTGTGCATAGCTCTTCGACCATTGAACTGATCCAGGGTAAAAAATAACCCTCCCTAGAACCAGTTTGCTCTGAGCATGGCTCAGTGTCCGGTTTGGTGCAAGGTGGGAACCTGCACTGGGAGCTGCATGCACCGGGGGCTTGCACTACAAGAAAGGGGTGTAAAATGAGAGCCTCAGATAGATAAATACCAAACAGGTGCTTGCTCACATACAGTCGGGATCATCCCAAACCTCTCACACTGCCAATGCAGGCTGCACAGCGCATGGTGTCCTCACAAGTGTCTGGTTAAGCGCTTTGCACTGCGCTCATCACATTATCACAGCACTCAGTTCCGACAGCACCTCCAGCATTGCAGACTGCCTTTGCTGCAGAAGCCGCCAGAATAGAGGTGAAGAGATAATGTGAGGACCGCAGCCAGACGCCTGGAGAGTGAGAGGGGAGAATAGTTCAGGTTGGTACCAAGGGGCAATTACATCTATGAAATGCTACGTGAGTTGAGAGAGAGTTAAGATACAGCTCAAATAAAATGATTGTGCTTTAACATTCTTTGATTGACCTATGATGCTGGTGATAATGATAAAAACAATTTAATATAATTACTAGAGTTTTGCTATTTTTTAATTTTATTAAAGGCTCAAAAACATTCAAATACATTAAATTGCTTGGAAGGAAAAATAGTATGCTAAAATTATACTTTTATTAATCTTCTGTCCTAATTAAGAAAAAATACCGATAAGGGTTTTTTTTATCTGCAGTGCAGAATAAATAGATAGATAAAAAAAGAGTCAAGACAATGCAAGCAAAAGTAGGCCAAATGAACTCTTCCAATACAAGAAACTACATCTGCTAATCTAAATCTTTCTTCCTGCACCCTCTCTATATTTTGGCTTGCTGCACTCTGAAGCCTGGTGAGACAGCCATGTCCTGAAGACAGATGCCTCGGTGCTTTCACGAATGGTTCAGAATCTCCCAGTCTTTTCCTGTCCTGTAGGCTCTGTGAATTTATATTCATATTTGGATCATGTGTAAACCCTTCAAACACACTCTTCAGTTGAGCTGAAAACTAAGCGGAGTATGGGCTATCCTCTTCTGCCTAATGAAATCCTTGAAATGAGGTGTTAAGTACTTTCTGTGCAACTAAGTATTTCTTAGGACCTACCATGACTGGCTTCTCAAAGTGAAAGTTTCATTGCCACTAAGACCTGGACTGCCAAACAGCCCAGAGTAGGCAATTGCTGTGTCTGCTGCACTGTTCAAAGAAATAATATGTTCAAATATATTCATTCTGGTAAGCATCATTATTTATGACCTCCTCACAAAGACAAAAGAGAAGGAATGCGATTTGTCCCAAAGTTCGCTGACAAATATGAGAGGAAATATTTTTTAAACTAGTGACAGATATGAAAGGACAGCATATTCCAGGTGAATGAGGAGTAGGCAAAATGTCTCCTCCTTCCAGATACGTTTCTACAAGTTCTTTTTTTTTTTTTTTAATTCATGCTGACAAGCATACATTGAACCTAGCAGATAAATATTTTACTCAGAATTTATGCTGTCACTGACATGTTTGCACAGCAAGAATTAAGCCTGCCCTTCATTTTCAGGGGCATGCCAAAGCAAGTGCCAGCCTACACAGCTCTGCTCTTCAGAGGGCAGACTTTTCTTTGATGACTATCCCTGGCAGGTACAGCAGGGCAGGGCTGCAGTAAATAGTTAATTACTTGTCAATTCTGTAGTCTAACAAATCAAATGCAACTGGTACAAAGGGGCAGCTGCCTATATGATAGCGGCGTTTTGGTATTCAACAGCCTGTCAGTGGGAAAAGGGCTCTGGCTATGGGAACTGGGTAAGTAGGTTCCTCCTGCCCAGAGCCTTTGCTGCATTAGCAGGGCTGGGGACAGTCAGCACTGGCTCTGGGCTCGCAGGACTTTTACCAATCACGTTATTAACCATAGCTGCGTTTTACCAAGCCAAAAAGAGGATTTGCATGAATGATTACTCAATGCTGAATAATTTTCTGAATCAATCACAAGTTTCAGGGCTTGATATAGCAGTTGCTAGTTACTGGGTAACATTTTAAAACATGTGCTAGGTTCAGATGAGATTTTATAGCAATTTGATCTAGAAATGATACCATGAGTTTGATATCAAAGGGACAATAGGAGGTTAGGGGACGGGGACTCCTCAGTTATGTAAAGTTACTCTTTACCATTTTACTATAATAAGATACAAACTGGTAACCTGCAGTAACTGTTGTTCAGAYGACCAGCTGATTCAACAACAGCAGGAAAGACATTTCATAAGCACCACTGGGTATTGCTGCCAGCAGAACTTTTGTGCTTTTCTGTTTAGAATAGCAGCACCTTCAGCTGTTGGTGCCAGGTACTTCTTATCCTTTTATTAGCTGTTCGGTCTTCCCCTTGGCTTCTTTCACACACCCTTGGTAACTGAACACAAGAAGTGCAGTTCCCAAGAGACCGATGGTATGATAATAATCACCTCTTTATTAAGATGAGACAAAGCTGGAAGATGGAGTCAGTTACTGGCACTGAGCTGTTAGAACAAGGCACTGCTAAACCACTTCTGCTTAATCCAGGGAGCTTCCAGTCAAACAAAAAGCAGGTTCATGTGCTGCTGATGCAGAGAGAGATGAATCACAAACTTTGCTGGCAAGCATTCCTTTACCTTGGCACGGCCCAAGATATGTCCAAATTCCAAAATAATTGGAAGCTAATTTTCTTGAAGAAAAGAAAATCCTCAGGGAGGTTGTTGCACTGGAGAATGGAATTAACATGGTGCTTTGCTTCAGGTGGTACGTGCGCAGTCAGTGCTACACCTTTCTTGGAGTGCTGGAGAATGACAAATTCACCAGGCGATAATCAGCGGGACAGTAATATCTGGTGTGTTGAGTGGATGGGATCAACAGAAATGCTGATTGCTCCACTGTGTGGGCAGTGGGGAACACTCTAGTAACAACAATAGGCTATTGTCCAGTCTATTCATAGTCCAGGCACTGGGAGGTCAAGCCCCATGCAGGATCAGCATAAACAGGATAAACTCTGGCATTGCAACTGCACAGAGAAATATGACTATAGCTAAACTGCCTTGCAATGGTAGYGCTTTTTTTTTCCTACTCTCACTGATTTGTTTCCTCAGATTTGTTTTGGTTCTAACTTGACATCAGTATCTTTCAAACCATTCTTTTAGGCACTTGTGGTGGTGCATTTCCATCCCCGTCCTGGGCTGCTCCATGATCTTAGAAACTCCCGTTTCCACCTTGGCCTTGGTGTAATGAGTCAGGCAGTGAAGCGTCCCTTTACAGTATCAGGAACTCTTGCGTAGCTGAGGTTGGAGAGCGTACTGATCATACCAGAAACTTCTGCTGCCTGGCCCAAGTGGAGGACRAGAGTGGGGGTAATTGTCATCCCCTAATACCCTTATCTGAGTCGTAGCTCAAGTGGAACGATACTATTGTTACTGAAACCTTGAGAGTTTTGACGGATGACAAAAGTCAATCATCTTGCAACCCTATAAACAGTGGTCCCAGGTGAGGCCCTTTGAGCTCTCCTGGACTGCAGCGGGCTGCGCCCAGAATCTCCCTCTGAGTGGAACGCTCCTCAGAGTTTGCAAACTCTCGAGTTTGCGATATTTAGAGGATCGTCGCCGGCTGGCACAGGACCTGGGCTGCARCACTCCTTGAGGCTCAACCCTTYACCTGTTGAGAAACACCAAGACATTTTACGTGAGTATTCCACTGAACTTGAGGGGGATTTTTAACAGGTATATCTTTGTATATTTATCTATCTTTCTATCTGTGTGTGCATGTGTGTGAATTGATGGAAATACCCGCTAGCAAATATAGTCTGCTTAAATCTTATGATCTATCTTAAAATCAGGAATGAACCTTAGACTACTGCTAAACACATATAATCCCTTAGACATATACTGTTGACCAAGTCCGGGACTAGCGGTAGATCCAGCCGGCTCTTCTCTGAACCTCATGACTCAACAGAAGGGTGTCCCTTAACTTTTTCGTCCTTGGCCTCTGTATAAATCATTCCAACTCAATTCTAACACGATACCCTGGTTTTGGCTGGGCTAGAGTTAATTTTCTCGCTAGTAGCTGGTATAGTTCTGTGTTTTGGATTTAGTATGAGAATAAGGTTGATAACACACTGATGTTTTAGTTGTTGCTAAGCGGTGTTTACACTAGTCAAGGACTTTTCAGCTTCCCATGCTCTTTTCCTTTGTACACTTTATCTGTGTAGTAAGTGATAGAGTGAACCTTGCCATCAAACTCTGTTAAGTCGCGCTTTCATAAATTTCTATTAAAATCACTCTCTGCTAATACCTTCGACAGTGATTCTTTGAGTGGCCTCTAAACACTCATTCGCGACAGTACTTGGCATGGGAGGCTTTTTCAAAGGATTTTGCATTTAAAGCTTGAAATCAATGGGAACCAAATGTTTGTGATGCCATCCAGACTCAAATTTAAATGCTTTAATAYAGTGCTGCAAATTCCGAAGAGCAGCTGCACTTTCACAAAGTATTTTGTGGGGTTTTTTAAAACTGATTTTGAAGAATACAAAATGTCTGCCATCTATTTTAAGTGTCACTTTCAAGATTTGTACATTTATTGATATTTTCCATGAAGAAAAGTTTTTTTTACATTTTTTTGAGTGACACAAACTGCCAGCTAGACATCATACTGTTGTATGCGCTTCTAACATTGGCATCTAAAAATGATGTATATGCATTGATGTGTGAATTTATATGTACGTGAGCAAAAAGAGCTACGTTAAAATGGCAGTCACAAGCAGAATGGCAGACACTTTGGCAATGTTTGTGAATCATTCTGGCATATTAAGGAAATTGTTCAAAAAAGTGGAAATAGCCTAATAAATCAAAAGACTCGCTCTCTCTCAAACAATATGTGTACATATATATTTAACATGGGATTTTTTCCGGTTTGTGTTGTCACCACACATACTCCTCCTCTTTGGAATTACCTTTCTTCCCATTTGGGATCTCAAGCAGCTATGCCTGAGCAACAAAAATCACCCCCAAAACATCAGGTCTTGCATCAGTTTACTTGCTTTACTTACTTTATATAATAGCCTCTGTAAAATTTCAAGGAACATATTTACCTGTGAATTGCTCAATAAACTGCGTCCGCACACAAAAATCTTTCCTTTGAGTCCCTATCATTGTCTAGCTGTATCAAACACAACGATAACAGGAGCTCTAGAGGATACAGTGAACCAATGTTTCAGGGAGTTCAGGAAGATTTAGTGGTAATAGGTGAATAAATAAATGAAAAAGCAGCCCTTGGTGAGATTTCCACATGCATTCATTCTGGTTGCTGCCAGCACAGCAGGAGTTGTCCTTCTGCTCAAGAATAGTCTCTCCCCTTGTTTGGCCAGGGAGAGACCATTCACAACTCATATCAGAGGCCCCTGAAGCTCCGTCCTTCTCACCTCAGTAGCCCTGGGAGGCTGTCATGATACAGCTCCAGTAAACTTGGCTCTAGCAGGAACTCATATGTAAAGACGTGATTCTTTATGCGTCAATTTTCAGTTAAAATATTTAACAAAGATAACACTTTTCCAACTTTTGTTTTTCATTCTTTCAAAAGATTGTGGGCTAAACAAACCTTTAATAACTCTAAATAAATGTTGTTTCCTTCTGGAGCTGACATGACAATATATTATCAGTATGCTTGTCTTTTCTTTATGCTAGCTGTTGATTTGAAGACATGAGGGGAAACATGCTATTCAGAGAAGCGGCTCAGATTTGGTTTTCCTCGTCCTTTTTTAGACTTAGACAGAACACACATCTCTGCTGCAGAACTTAATTCCTTCACATAATGCAGAGACTTTCAGGAACTCTTTACCAGATTGGGTTGCATCAAAGGCTCAGTAATGCAGGCTGGGGTGAAGCTTATAATAAGCTAATTCAGGAGCCTTAATCTCGGAACATGGCTTCTTGGGATCTCAATGCAGATCATTTTCCTTCATTGTTATATTCCAGCCATTTTGCTTACTGTTAATTAAATGATAGCCATATTGGCCATACAGCTATACCATGATCAGCCTGACCAGCCATAACTCTTTCCCTTGACCTTGGAAGAAAATCCTGAAGGTTCAGCCTCTCTGCTTTCAAACTTCATTCACACCAATACTTTGCTTTTTGGTGATGAAGTCTCCATATTACAATCTCCAGCCAACCTCCAAAGATCAGCTTCATTAGAGTGAATCACTAGACCACACACTGCAAAAGAAACTCTGGAGTTAGTCCTGATTTAGTGGTTCTACTCCCTGCACATACCAAGGGAATTAAAAAAAAAAAAAAGATATTGCCATACAGTCCTGTCAACTAACAGTAAGAGATTAAAAGCTAGTCTTTCCTCCCTCACTGAAGACAAAAAGCTTAGAAATCTGACCAAAAGCCACCAAACAGGCAAAAGGTCAAATACATTAAACAAAATCCTGGATTCTAACCCACATCTCCTGTGTGATAAAGCTCAAGAGACTGTTCTAACATGTCAGACATTGCTGAGCTTCTGGAGAGGTGACTATCATGGTAGTGCAGTGCAGTGCAGTGCAGTGCAGTGCAGTGCAGTGCACCATCCCTCAGCTATCTCTGCCTTAACCATGGCTGCAAGAAAAGACCACTTTTTATTTATGAGGTTGTTTATGCCAGATACCTGTGCCATCTGGAGTCTCCCCAGGGCAATGATTTCTCCYTTATGTCACCTGTAACCAGTAGGGGATACAGGTGCAATTCAGTAGAGGACTCTCAGGCAATGCTCTTCCAGGCCCCAATCCAGCCAGGTACTTGGTACTGAAGTGAACTTTTGACTTTAATCAGGAAAGTTAAGCAAGTACTGGCTTCCAGTGAGTAAAAAATCCACCAGTAGTTTGTATTGACACACACTAGCCCCAGCACATCAGAAATGGAAACATTTCTGCCATATCATTTGTGCCAACGTGTTTCAAACCAGCCTTGCAGAAAACCGCCACAACAACGACAGGAAACGAAAGCCCGCTGTCTACCCTTCCCCAGATTTTTAAGACTTCAATATATCTACAATGAAGCAAACTGGTCGCTCAGTCCCCTTTGCCAGATGTGCCAAACACAAAGCATTTTCAAATACACACACAGTTTAGTTTATCAACACAAGAACTGTAAGGTAATCTAATGTGGGACTTCAAAGCGCCAGCAAGAAACAAGTGGTAAGACAGCATGATTCAAAATACCATGAATCTGGCCCAGATTGTAATTGAAACAGTGGCTTTTGTAGTTTTCAGTAAAGCTGTGCAAACGGCGTATTCCTCTTTTTGTTCTCCTGTAACATGAGAAACCACAGCATTGCTAGCACCTTTGCTTTTCCTTCTCCTTCTGTCATTAGCAGTGCTCTGCACAAAAGGTGACCAGGGTGTGATCCATCAGCCTTGGAGGTGAGCAGTAAATCCACTGAATCAAACATATCTTAAATCAGATCTTTAATGAACAAACCCAGCACAGAAATGGCTTAGAAATGGGATATAATTGTATGAAAAATACCATGGCAGCATTTTTTTCTGTCTGTCTTTTTTCTTGCTTGGGCAGAGACTGAACTGTGTGCCAAAGGCCCCTTTCTGTGCAGAAGCCCCCAAGATAATCTGGCTGTAAGCTAACAAGCTGATTGCAAAGGAAAGTTTTAGACTCCCCTTTTGACTAAATTGAAAGACTGCACATATTTTCCACCATGGTTTGTTTATGATGTAAATGATGGCTTTAACATTGTTCTTCCTTGAAAATAGTCCAGCTGCCCATAATCTGGCGTTGATTTTCAGTGCATATTTTGCAGCTTTTAAATACATTCTTGGCAAGAAAGTTAGAAATTTTAGCCTATGATATTAAAATCTGCAACTGGACTTGAGTGTGGAAACATTTTTCCAGGTCTTCAGTCTGCTCCATTTTAGGAAGCTCCATTTTGGTCCTGGATGCATGAGAATGTTGCATTTGAGCCATCAGTGGGCGTAAAGTGCACCACGGCTCCAGCAGCATCGTTTTTCTGAAGCCATTTCTGAACAACAGGAGAGCCTGTGGCTTGCTGTGGCAGTGTGCATCTTTGGATTTGCTCTCCCAGTTTATGAACAAATTATCCCATCATGTAGTTTTGGAATTCTGGATGATTCCTTATTAACAAACTGTAAAATATTTGTAATTCTTAAAATATCTAACCCTCAATTTTATCATTCAGTGCAATCTCTTCATACTTATGTCTATTTGATAAAATTAAAACACAAAAGCAAAAAGAAAAGCACTTCTCTGCTGCTAATGATGACTAAAGTTGCTAATACTCTGAATGCAAGTGTACCGTTTAAACTCTCCTGAATTACAACCATTAAGGTTTTAAGTGGCGGACTTATCTCTTCACTAATGTTGAAGTTAGCAAGGGTTTCAGACATTCAGTGTAAATTGTGGCTTATGTAAATAGTATCCTTAATTTATAGCTGTGAATAATAAAGATCCAGACACATACCCACCACTACATCAAATTAAACTGCTGTGAGAAAAATAAACTAAAAATATACCTGAAAATCATTGTGCTATAATACGTTCTCATTTCCCTCCCTCAAGACACTTAAAATGCCAGGCTGAATTCTAGTAGAATGAATTTGTTTGCACAGAGTTTGGATATAATGAGGTTCAAAGATCCAACAACAGAGTCCCGAAAAATCTCACAGAACGTATTGTATTTCTGGTTCGAACACAATGCTGGTATGATGTGTCAGTCTTTTAATAAAAAATTCTATTTGCCTATATCTTGTTGAAATGTCACTACACTGTAATACCAAAAAGAGAGTAGCTATTAAAACTGGAGCCTTTGCAAGTGTTGTATGGCRGTTATGATGGAAATAACCATTAAATTCTGGCCCAATAGGTGCAATATTACTACTCTTTTGAAGCAGCAAATAAAGTAGCTACTAAAGGCAGCCTGCCCTGACAGCAGTGGAAGGGGAAGAGGCAAGGTTTACCCGTCAGCACATCATTAATTTGGATTTTTCTTTAGTCTGTAAATGAACATTCAGGTGCTTTTCTGATCCAGAGGTGGTTGATATTAACTGAAAGATTTCTGTTGACTTCATTAAGCTTTACATTTAGTCCTTAAGAAAGAGCGAGTTTTGCCAGAAGTTGAGAACCTTGTTGTTTTTTTCCCTCTCTCTTGCTCTCTCTCCAAGGTTCAGCTCTGCAGCAGCTGACTGAAATAGACTGAAAGCCTGAGTTCGATTTCCAGTTGATGCAATTTTTGGTTTGAGTGGATTTCCACCAGCAGATAACTTTGTCCCACCATCTCTTTCTACAATAGCCTTGACTCAGTATTGCCTCATTTGACCTCATGGTCAAAGTGCATATGGCTTCGTTCAGTAAATGTAAACTGCCAGGGATGGAGGCCATCTTTGGATACCTCCTGGTGTCAAACCAGAGCAGGGCTCGGACTCAAGCTCTCTGATCACAAGCACTACCTGCATGTTGACTCACACACTGGCATGGCCCTGGCTCATGAGGCTCATGAGGCTCATGAGGCAAAGAGCTCAGACATGGGAAGACTTGGGAGCCCTCACTCTACTCCTGCTCCCACAGACACTATAAAGGGGCCTGTGCAGCCTGGCCAGGGGGCTTGGCCCCATGCTTGAGCACTCTTGCCAAAAGTAGTGTCTCACCGTGCAAAGGACTGAAATTTGTGCTGGGTGGGTGATACCAACAACGCAGGCTTTTCTCCACCACAGGCTAATGTCAAGAAATACCTCGCCCATAATCAGAGATGACCTCAAAAGATTGTAGCTTAATTTTACTTCCATCATGAGATGGACTGGAAATTTAGGTTATGAAATGTTCAAGATGTTAAATGAGGTTTCAGTTTGGGTTAGCCGCATAATGGTAAGACAAGGATAATTTAGCATTACAAAAAAGCTTGTCAAGTTTTGTTTCCTTCTACCAACATTAGCCAGGGAAGTTTGGATCTTGCTTGCATGCAGAGTCTGGGGAGAAGGGAGGATGGAAAGGTTCCACGTTTGGCCTCTCTTTCTCACCATGCTGAATATCAGTAATGGATCACTCAGACAATTTCCTTCTCTTTGAAACTATTGTACTCTGCCAAGCAGATGTACAATACTTGTGCAAGCACCAAGAAATACGATAATAACCCTATGGGATTCTATATATTCCATGAGCTTTATGGATGCTTTCCCATAAATACCAGATAGACAGTTGAATTCTAAACTGATTCTGTGCATTGGTTTTAATTTATTCCCTCCTACTTCACTCCATTTATCTCCTGCTCCTGTTGCTCTCTAAAGTCTGTTTGACAACTTCTGTTCTATCTCCGTATTTCTCCTCTACACTTTCTGTGCATAATTGGATTACTGTTTTTTTCAAGCATTTGAATATTTTTCCTGTTCTCTTTTCTCATCCTGTTATAATTTCCTAGATTAGGTTTCATTCTCATAGTTCATGCAGCATTTGATTTCCTAATTGGTAGTCGTCTTTGCATCTCTGTTTCTTCTCTTCCCCCCACTCATTCCACACTGCATGTTCCTCCAAAGGCTGATTCCTCATTCTGAGTTTTATTCCGATATCTTTTCTCCTTTATCACTGTCCTATCACAGCATGTGCAATAGTTTCCAAGAGACTCTCAGGAGTTGTAAAGAGGTACCTTTCCTTCAAAATTACACCACATCTGTATTTGAACTTCCACAGAGTGCCACCTCTTCTAATAACAGGGGGAAAAAAAAAAGGATAAAAGTTTATTTTGAATGGAAACTATACTATTTTAACTGCACCAGATTTCTTGGAAAGTATAACCAGCTAATATCTGTGAAATGCTTCCAGCATTAAGAAAGCATGCCAAAATTGAAAAGTGCGAGTTGAACATGAACAGATTTGGAGCTGCCCTGTAATAATTACAAATGCTGAATGCTGACCTGCTTATTGGAATAGTTACTGTGCAGATAGATTGGTGTTGTTTATTAGTGGGAAAAAACAGCTAGGACAGAAAAAAATAGGGACAGATAAGTCACTTTTCTCTGGACAAGGGAAGATTTTTCAGAGACAATAACAGGACAAGAAAAAGCCTGGGTAGCAAAGGAGAGCAGCAGTTTTAAAACCAGCATTTTCTCAAGTAAGAGAATTATCCTGGGAACCAGACTGAGACAAAGGCACCCTTCCTTTGGTTGTCTGAAGAAGTCAAGCCTGGACCGCCAGCCTGGATCCGGTCAGGACCCCACTGTGATTACAAAGAGCTAAAAATTTAATCAAGCGAGTAGCCCATTGAGTTAAAGCTAAGCATATGTGTCTCTGCAGGACCAGAGGGTTATTTTGCAGTGACTTTTGTGATTTTTGTCTGAGCCGATTCAAGAGTAAAATCTCATAGCTTCAGTTGACTTATTCCTCTGAATATTTCAAATATTCCAAAGTTCCCTAAAGTAGTTTTAACATTCCTTTTAAGCTTTCTTATTAGTGTAGAGTGGCCAGTGTCTTTCCCACATGAAATTTCCCTTAAACGCTCAAACTCAGGCAAAGAATTTCTGTGTTCATGCCAATAGTCCCTCTCCATGGACAGAGCATGAAGACAAAACCAAAAAGAAATCAGCCCTTGGAAAAAAAMCCACTTATAAAATTACTGCTAAAGAATAGTTAACAGAGCACAGAAAAGCCATGTGAGCATACTCCAGCCAGAAAGTTATGCATATTTTTCAGATTTTTAATGCCTTCTCTGATGAACCTTAAAAATCTCGGTTCTCCATTAGCATCCAGCCTTTGAGTCAGCAATCAAGAGGGAATAATTCAGAACTGACATCACAGGCAACTTCACAGTTTAATGTCAGAGGATGACAGGGAAAGGAGAGACTTGCATCAGGTTTTCATCAAACTGTGTTTAGAACTTATCATGGGTTTCTAAACATAGGTCTGACCAGTCCCACATTTGGCACCAAGTGCAGCCTTTCACAGCCTGCCCTGGAAGGGATTTTTGTGACTTGATTTCTTCCTTGTCAGATGCCGTAACCATTTTTAGGTGACTAATGAATATTTTAATCTGACCTTCTAATCTCCAAGTGTGTTACATGCCAAAGAATAACAAGATAGGGAAGAGTATGTTACAAAATAGATGATTTCATTGAAAATGAGAATCCTTTGCCAAATTTCACTGTAGTTAATGTTCTGCAATGTGCCAAAAATATCAGACAAGCAGGCGTCAGTATGATTAATTTCACCGCTATTTCCTTTTCTCCATCAAATTGACCACTGAGGCCGCTAAACTGGCATGCATAAGCATACACTTTGCACATGTYAACTGAAGTGTTTGTCAACAAATTACATTCCTTTCTCCATTAGCTGGTCTTTGGTCAGCCATCTTGAGCTATTATACAAGAATTAGTATCAGATGAGTGGTTTGCTTTTGCGTATCCATCCATGCCAAATTGAAATGGGTAAAGAAGATTCACAATAGAAAAGGTTTTTTGTTTTTTAAGATCTAGTGTACAGATTTTAGTTCACCGGATCAAAACCCCCTTCATTATATCTTGGATCCAGAACCATTTCGAATGCTTCTAGTTTTTGGATCTTTTCTCATCTAGGATCTTACTTGTAGATTATGACTAATAATTCATAAAATAAGAGGTTTTCATATCCAGTTCCTGCCCACTGGTATACAGCTGTGAATGTCACTGATACTAGCTGAAGTTTCATCTACATTCCAAAGAATAAAGTGTAAGCTCTATCCATTGACATCTCATGACAAGTTTAAGTAACAACATTAAACTGGTAGACAGCGAATGTCCAGAATAAAGGTTTTGAAGTGTGTATGGAACTGCTTTTTCTTCCACAGTACAAAGAACATATTTTTTTTCCAGAGCAGTAAGTATAATCCTATCTTCTATTTAAAGCATGCAGTTTATTATCCCACTTTTTCACTTACATTTTTCTATAAGGTCTCTTAATCCATTTCACTGAAAAGGGGATTTAGCAAGTGTAGCACATATCAGATTTCCTGATAGACAGGCAAATTTCCTGTTTTTTTCTTTCATTAGTGAATGCAAAGCTATTTCTTTTTGAAACTGTTCATAAGTGGGAGCTGAATGAAAAGATTTCCTTTTTTTCCAACTACTGTACAAGAACCCTGTGTCTACAAGTGTGTTGGAGAAAGATCAGAGGAATATTCATGTAGTGTCATGCATATGTACAAAATTTCTAATTGATTAATCATACATTATTCAAACCTGTCAAACATCATGTTAAAATGTATACCAGAGTTTCAAAAATGATGAATTATTATTAATCCTTCTGAGATTCCCAAAGCAGGTAAAAGATGACTGAATTAATCCTCACGATGATTATGTGAGACAGGCAGTATCTCACTTTGAAAGACAAGAATCATTATTTTCTATAAGGACTTCTCAGTTTGAACCTTCAGTAATAAACTTCCTGATATGGATTCTTAAGAAATATCAAGAATCTAGAGATTGCAGTGTGTCAGATAGAGCTTTATATGTCATCCCCTTCCAAACAGGCAAGGAAAGAAACAGCCTTTGTGACTGCAGGAACAGGCACACAAAAAACTGACAGAATTAAAGTTCTGAAGGAAAATATTGGCCTAAGTGGGTTTTCCAACATCAGGCAAGGACTCTGACACAGMCCAGCTGAGAAGTCAGGCCTCCCAACTCCACAACTTAACTGTGAAAACATCATTTAGAGTATCCTACACTATATTCTAAGGCTCAGAAACTTCCGTAGTGGTCACAGCTTCTTTGCAATAGTCCCTCCAAATATTACATGGAAATATTGCAAAATATTATTGTTTCCCTGCACCTGCATTTTTTCCCCCTTCTTTACACATGGCCTTCTTGACTCTTAGAATAGCTGTACTGCAACTTCATTACCTGCTGGCTCACTGAAAACTTTAGTTCCATACTCCAAGAAACACATAAATGAAACCCCCTTATCTTTGGCCTTGGGGTGCTGCCTCTGCACATGTGGAAGTAGGAAATGAAAACAGCAGTTTCCAGAGAAGTCTTGCCAATCTGACTCTGCCTCCTTCAGAGGACAAGCCTGTAATGATGTGAAAGTTTCAGCTGTCAGGTTACCGAGGTAGAGGGAGGAGGAAGGAAGGTGGAAGAATTTATTTCATCTCTCCTTGAAAATTTCCTGTGACCCAGGGAAGCCATCTAAGCTACAAATCTAGAGTTCATAAATCCTCGGCCGCACTTGCTAGTGACTCCTGTAATTTTGAACACTTCAGAATCATCACCAAACAGCGGCACATCTGACAGCTTTGGGAAGAGAAACCAATCCTTCAGTCCTTCCACAAAATAATTTCAGAGGCAGTGAGACTAGAACTAAAGTCTGTACAACACCACAGCAAACCTTCTCCCATTTGTCCGCCATTGAGAAGTATCTGCATTCACAGCTCTCTAACACCAGGATGGTCAGCTGTCCCAGGGCTGCAACTTGTACCAAAAATATTCACAAGGCTGAAAGGCTGAAAGCCCTTGGATGCATACTACATACCTTAAAAAGCTCAAAATAGGGGAACTCTGGGGGAAATTAGTTGGCAAGAAGTGAAAGTGGTTCTCCAGGTGTCCTCCACAGCTCACTGAGCAAGCGTCTGCATCCCAGCGCAGTTTGGGAACTGTGTTTCAGATGCCTTTTAGGCTTGCTTCCTCCCCCAGCCCTGCTTCCAGGAACACAAGGCACCCTCCACGAGGAACCGCTCAGAAACAGCTCAAATGCAACACGAGTTTCAAGAGCTATAATTTAGCTACATCTGCTCTTGCAGGCAGTGCACAAAAAGGGATTTCTGGTGATAAAAATGGAGGGGCTGAATGCAAAGGACGAAGGCTGCTATTTTCTTCATCACGAGGTCTCACATCCAGTCCCCCAGATGACCCAAACAGGGGCGCCTTCCCACAGCACCTCAAGTTTTGCAGCATCTTCTAAGAGAAGGGCTGCTGCACTAGAGGCATTGGGCAGCTCCTCTGTGTGGTACTCCACAGAGAAAGTATTTCCACCTTCAACTCTAGTCAGCGCAGCAGCTGAGCTGGAAGAGAGCCATGCTCCTGCAGATGGGCAGGAAAAATCAAAAATCAAAAGAAAGGCCAAAAGCAACTTTTATTTTTTGATAATATTGTGCTTGTAGAGTATCTGATTAATGACCTTAGATGTTTCAGAGCAGACAGAGTTCAGGACAAGCTTAATTTAAATGTAGTTCACAGTTCAACGTAATTAGTAGTAAATAATGAAGAGACTCCTGGTCTGAAATTCAGGGACTTGGACTCTTTTTGCATCACATCACTGGATCACCTGTTTATAATTTGAAGTATAACAACCTGATGACATTTTGATGTCTCTGTAGTTATTTGGGGACTTTTTATAGCTCGCAGGAATTCTGCCTAACCTTTTTCTCTAGCATACAGAAAGATATTCTGCTATGATACATTCTTGAGCCTCTGTTTCAGCAAAGGCTTTAATGCTTGCTTCAAAATAAGCTAATACTGAAAGGCTTTGCCTTACAACTTGCACATTAGCTCATATTTGAGAATCAAAGTGAGTTTTCAGATGACTTTTCAGATTATTTCAGATGATACACACTGCCCAGTGTTGGTTTACACTAAAAATCTCTAAACATTTTTATCTGGAAGGGATTTTCTACTTGAGAAGGAGAGTTTGGGCTTGTTGAGCCTATTGTTTCTTTCTTTGTTTTTATTTTTTAATTTTTACTCTTTGATGGCTTGGAAAACTGATACCTGGAAATTTTCCCACAGTTGTTGGGGAAGGAAATAGGAAGGAGAAACCCACACTGGTTTAGAGCTTGGAGCCTGTATGACCCAGTTTTAAGTTTTAGCATGCAGCATATTCATTATCAAATTACAACCCCTATAAAGCCTAGTTTGAGAGCGCCATGGCAGACTAGCATTTAACAGGATGGAGACAAAGTGTACAGCTATAAAAAGTCACTGAACTAAAGCTCTATGACAAACCGGGCTGCACAAAGACTTTCAGTGCTTACACAGTTTCTTTTAACTTCGTTAACTTTTAACTTTTAACTCTTAACTCTAGGGTTACTAACTTAGCTTTGGCTTTCAAATAATTAAAACCTATTCTAATTATCCTTGTTAACTATACCCTCTAATATAAAAAATGCCTGGCTTCAAAACATGGTGATATAATGAGGGTAGAGTGTGATGGACATGTACTACTTTGCTTCCAGGCACCTTGGAGGAACTAATATATGTTTATACTCATTTTTTGCCCTGTTTGGGTCTTATTCCACTTCCTCTGTGGTTGCCTTACTCTGGGCCTGTGACGACAATCAATGATAAAGGCAGACTACATACAATTCAGCTGCAGACATACGGTGTAAAAAATAGACAGAAAGCAGTAACACACACCATAAAAACAGTTTCTGCGGAGGGTGTTCATGTAACCCCATCCCTGTCTTTCTCTCCTCTCCTCATTTCCCCAGGGAACAATTACATTTAAGAATAATCCCCTGTCTTARCATATTTGAACAAGGAAAATTAAATTAGCTGCTTCCCTGACTACAGTTCCTAACATTATTGTGAAATGCTTAATGAAGGCTCGTCAGAACCCCTTCACACATCTTATTAACTAAAAGCCCATGGTTTACAGCTCCTAGCCACAATAGCCAAGAAATGCCAATTAGCAAAAATGCCTTATTCAGAGAATAAACACAACTGAAATATTAGACACAGATAATGACTATAGTGGCTCGTACTAGGATGGARGCTTCCCATATTACAGATGTACAAACTGGGTAATACTCATTGCTCCTCACGGTTTTTTGCCTTGGCGCAACTCTAGGTTATGAGGGGATGGGATGGGTGGACGGAGGCTGACGAAAGCCCTTAGCAATTGAGCCAGTGGCCTGGACAAAAGAGTGTATTGTCATACCTTTCATGAGTCCTGATCCCCACTATGCAAAAAGGGACCTCAGGCAAGAATTTTTTTTTTCCTTAAGATTTTAAAAAAATGAAGTTTGGGTAAATTTTAACCACCAGAAAGGGAAGAACATTGAAGAACAAATATAGAAATCCTGGATGCTAGAAAAAAAAATTGCAGGGCCCTTGAGAGTGCTAGGCTGTATGCTAGCATTAAGCCAGCCCGTGTCATAAGTAAGTAGAACAAGAAATGGAGACAGACCCAAAGCCCACTGAAGTCACAGGCAAATGTTCTGCTGATTTCAAGGTAATAGGGCTAATGTAAAAGTGCCCTCCTTAACCAAATTTTAGTTTTGTTAGCACACCAGCCTTTTACCACCAATTTATCCACCCACATTTATTTTAAATAAAATATAAATATATTGTCCAATATTGCCTGTTAACAAATACTAAAGGGAAACCAAATCAATAGCTTTCCTGTACCTCACTCTGACCTTACAATGCAAATAACTGAGAATCCTTTTCAAATCTGCACTTCCCATGCATACATGTATCCACACCAGTTGTTGTCAAATGACTTTACTCATAGACTAAGAAGCAGACTAGCAGTCATTAAAATGCAGTACAGCTAGCACTCTCAGCAGCGTGGTATAAGTCAGTCTGAGATGCTGCTAAGGATTCTGCACTGCTTAACCTGTTTGGTCTGCGGGTATCTTTGGATTTCTAATAAGCATGGTTTGATTTTTTTTCCTAAGATAACGGAAATACGCTACAGATAGCTGCAATTTTGGTAGCTGTACAGTACTAGAACAACAGTACCTATAATCTAATATTACCCACTGGAAGGTGAAGCAAAGTAACCTGGCTCCTAGGTCTGAGTGACCTAAAGTAGTGCCTGTAATCTGGCGTTGGAGTAATTTAGGAGAGCTCAGGGGTTTCTGTATGCCATAGATGCGGGCTGTTGTTTAAGGTGCTTAAGCATTACCTTAAGGTGGTTAAGCATTCAAAACTAACAGAAAAAAAGCATAGCCAAGGATTTTTCTTTGATTCTAAGCTTTCATGTGTGCTTTAGTCTGATCTCATTTGATTCACCAGTAATTAGATATAAGAAACGTCAAGGTAAGCTAAACAAAAGTAAAACACTATCTGTACTATTCTTCTTGGACTTGCAATCTATATTCACAGACTAAGTTGAAAATCACCTAAATAAACACATCTGTTAAGCTAACATTTTCCAGTGATAGCAGTTTTAATGTTGTGAAATGTGTTTGATGTGTTCATGTTACAAAGACCAGTTTCCAAAATGTTACTTTCCAACTGTTYTTTTAAGTGTAAACTGACCTTTTTCCTGTTGGCTCTGTGCTGGCCAAGATATATTTCATTTAATACTGGCTAAAGCTAGAGGTAAAATGTTAAAATACTCTAGCGGTTTTATATGTACGTTGGAAAGAAAATATTGTGAGGGTTGTATGGAGCATAGGACCAAAAAGTTTAGCTCTGTTAAATGTCTTCTCTAACAGTTACACATTGCAATAGACCACTTTAGTCAATAGTTAGGTAGGAAAGACCATACCTTTTAAAACAACCACAGTTGGCTTTTTTGAGCTCCAAGAGAAGGTTATCAATTGTATGAGGTGATAATACAGACTCAGGGCCAGAGCCAGCACTGGCACATAATGCAAAGATATCTGTGATCACACCTGTAAGCATTTATACCTGTGTCTACGCAGAGGAATCAAAATGTCTAAACATGCTCCCTTTGAAATCAATGCAAGAAAGTCCTATTTGCCTTCAGGGTGCAACATCAGGTTCCTCGTGAGAATAACAGAAGCAYGACTGGTAGGGTGATAAGTGATGGTTAGCTGGACAAGGGGTGACTAGAGAATGGAGATGCCTCTCTTGCAGTGGCTTTTCCTGTTGTTTTTCTGGGTATTCACATTGGTAGCCACCCAGCCACGAACAGCCCATCATCTGCACCATTTTATTCCTCACTGCTAGGTTTGGTCCCCAGTTGCTGGGAACAGATCAGAACTGAAACCCCAGAAAAATAGCTGAGAGGGTAGACATTGATTTTTTACTTCTCCCAGACATGGAGAGACTGGCCTGACGAAGGTCAAACGCCCCTTTGCAGGTGAGTAAGTGAAGAAGTAGTGTCTTTCATTTCTGTTTTTCTTGAGGATACAACTACTTTGTTACTTGTGTGAACCAAGAGACTTAAATTATTAGAAATCTTATGTCCAAACATCATCCCAGTAATTTCCTTTTAATCAGAAATCAGATCTAACATGCAATTGGCTTCTTTGCTAAAGAATCAGCAATTGCACTTTAAATGCTATTTGTTTACAGTCGTAATAGCTTCTTTTTCCCCTTAGCCTCTCAAAATTTGATGAGGTTGAAAGGTTTATACTTGCCAGGCTGCCATCAGACATTGATATTTATTAAGTCAAAAAGAGGGCACATGATTAGTGGCGCGCTGTCATTAAGTACCTAGAATGATCTCATAAACCCACCAGTCCAGCCATATTAAAAGCTGTAATAAAATACACTCATTAGAGCACAGAGGATAGACAATAGCCTGACATTAAAGTGCTTTAATCCTCTTGCAGTACAGCAACTGCAGCACTTAAGTTTAAGATCATCTGTTTTTATGAGGTTTGATATAATTTGTATATAAGTAAATAAACCAGAGAGTACTGTTAATACTGATTATACAAAGCATTCAATGGGATTTTCCATGCCAAGTGCTGAAATGAAGATATGTTCATGTATTCATGGAACAYGTGGGAAATATGGACCTGTCCAAAATTCAGCAGAATTCAGCAAGCAAATCACAGTCAGAAGGGACTCTGGAGTGATGTCAGACAGTGATGCTGAGCATTTGGGGGTTAAACTCTTGCAAGATGAATCAGGATGTCAGATCACTACAAACTTTAAATTGACAGCCGCTCTTCATCTCTCCTGCACATCCCCTGCAAATAATGCCCTAATAAATACTGGAGACACACCTCAGTTCTGACACTGGCAGCACTAACAGTGATGCGTAAATTCTCTTAACAAAGCCCAAAAGCCAGGAGGCAGGACAGATCCTGGGGGGCAAGTGTAACCTTGCTTCAGCTGTCTTTCAGGTCCCCCAGCTGAAATGTTGAGGACTGGAGCAACAGAGATGCTGGGGAGGAAGGGCACAAGAAAAGCAGGAAAACTGAGAGCTGCAAGTCTTCATCAGAGAGCAAGTGAGAATGATGATTGTAGGTCAAGGATGGGTAAGATGACAAATGTGCGAGGGATGAGACCAAAACAACAAGAACACAGGAAATAGTAAAGGCAGCAAATATATCAGATGAGGCAAAAGCTGGCCGCAGAAAAAGGAACAGGGTGTGAGTCACAAACTGGTACCCTGACACCAAAAAGTAGATAGGAGGAAAGAGATAGACACCCAAATGCAGAGAAAACAATTCCAAAAACAAAGAAGAAAGAAATAAAAGGAGGTACATTTTAGATCAGTAATTTGGAGGACATGCAATTTCTTAAGAAAACAGTTAATTGACAGTTACAAGTCAAATTCCTTCATTGCAAACATCAGATGCAGAGGTGCTATAAAGCTTTGTGATTGTGCCAGTTTGATAAATTACGTGACTTGCACATGGTGGAGGTGGGGGAAACAGGCAACAACATTTTCCCCAAAAGCAAAAATATTCCATTTCAACACTTTTATGAGATAAATACTTTTTTAAAAATCAAAATATCTTTTTAAAATGTTCCTCAGTTTTGCTTATTTGACCAGGAGCTATTTTTAACCTCGTTCCCTTAAGACTTCTATTTTGGATAATACTTGACAGGATGGATTTTACCAACTGTAAAAATAGTTCACAATTTCTCCTGCCCATGCAGCCAGAGAGCAGCAGAAACCTGCATGGAAACACTTTTCTTTCTTCTTTTAACTGCCAGTGAACCAAAAGGGGGGAAAAAATGAATCATTCATTCAGTTCTAATTCAGAAAATTTGAGACTGACGCTTTCTCACCAACCCCTTTGAGGTCCTCGTGATGTTCTGATTGCATTTGCTCAGCTCTGGAGAAGGCCAACAGATTATAAACTCTAACAAGGACTCTCATTTATTTACTGCTGCCCAGAGTTGCCTTAGGGCTGTATCATGTGGTATGGGAGGCCTGAAAGATTGCTGAAGATCCCTTTCCCAGCATTGTCCGTGTTTTGTTATGTAATTCAACATAAACACAGATTCCATAACTTCTGAATATTTTGGGGAATATTTCACTTTGTTCAGAGTACTAAAAAGCCCTCTTTAATTGAGTTCTTCTTGAAAACATTTCAGCAACATAAACCCAGATATTATGAATGTCCCACTTCAAAATCCATCTTTATGATACTTTTTACAGATAATTAAACTAATTAGCAATGAYGTCATACCGTTGCTGGCTGCTTCCAGCCTTGTGCTCCAGGTATATAACCATGCTCTACTGAACTGGGAGACTCAGGTTCAAAGCCAGAAGCAAGAACTGTGAGAACTGCTGTAATAGCTCGCCTCACGATACATTAGAGTAGGAGTTTTATCAAGACTGGATTTGGAGATTTGGCTTGAATGACTTGACAGACTGCAGTCTTGAAGTATGTTAAGAGAAAAACAATAACTCACTAAAAAGAGGATGAAACATTTCCCCATTTATTGGAAGATATCCTATTTAGATCAGGCCATTTCTCTTAGGGATCTATAAATTCTGCTCTAAAGCCTAATATTGATAAAATCTCTATGACTGTGGTTAGTGGCAAGTAGCAATCACCTATGGGAGAAGAAAAGCATAAAACAGACACTATTGCATTATGTTTTCATAAATTAAAAATTGGCCATAACTTTTATAATGTGAGCTGATTCCATTACAGTTAATACAGCTGTACAGTTTACTCCCAGAGAACTGGGCTTTTTTTACAAGAGAAAGGCCTTAATGTTTTGTGACCATCTATCTTCTCTGTGGACAATTTCTCTTCCAAAAATGCTGAAGTTGAAAATGACCGTACTGAGAACCATATGTTGAAAATAGGTGCTTTGTTAGAGGAAAAATGGGAGTGTTCATGCAGATACAATAGGCTATTATTTAGTGTTCATAAATTAGTGAATGCATTTCTTGGAAAGCTGTTGTTGCCAAAAGGCATGGTAGCAAAGTAGGTGGTCTTCTAACTTTATTAGTTGTTATCAACAAATTGTAGTAAAGAGAGTACTGTGAAGCAAAAGATGCTAGAAATGAGACAGAATTGGTAACTAAAATGATGTTTTATGGGTAATAGCTTGCAGCCAATGTAATTCATACTGTAGTAAAAAGTGCTGTGTCTCAGGAAAACTCAAAAAGAAAACATACTCAAGACCAGATAGTGACATATTTTTTCAGGCTAGTCAGACTTCCAAATATGCATATATGCATGCATATATATATAAAAATAAAATTTCACAAGAAGGAAACGCTGCAACATTGTCTATTGAATGGTTTTTTGTCATATTTAACAATCTGTATCTGTGATTACACACAGTAATTCTGACCCAGATCTTGGAGCGACAGAGATTTGTTCCCACTGATGCTATTACTGCCTGTTTAATTTTCTATTCCCTATTCTGAACAATGAAATTGTATCCATGGCTCATATTTTTACATTTTCCTAATTTCTGTACCCAGGCTGCTTAAGTATACTGCTCTCAGTATCTTTCCACATCTTTCTTTCACTTGTGTCCCTAAGCTTCTCTCATATCATGTTTTCTTTTAGGTATTCTGTCGGTCTTTTTCTCCTAAAGACTAACAGTCTTCACTCAATTCCTTCTTAACACACGTATTTCCTGGGAATGCCAATGCTAATCTGTTGGAGATGGAGAGCATTTAATATAATAATTCTGCACAACCTGAGAGATTAGACCCCCATCTGATCATTCCCCACACTTTATTTATGTGTCTGACTAGTACTGTCTATCTCTACTGGAAATGTGTAATCTAATGGGGTGGCCCTTAATGTTCAAAAAGCATCACAGTCAGTACGAATGCTCTATAAAATACAGTTATGGTCTACATTTTAAAAAACAGTTTGTGATTTTGTGAGTCCAAGTAGATGCCCAGTTTTCAGAATAGGGGTCCAGCCAGCTCCATACCAACATGGATGCTTAAAATGAGGAAATAAATCGTTGTTAGACCCTGACAATTAGGTCAGTATAATCATAGGAACTGTCTTTCAGCACATTAGAAATAAAAAAGAAAAAATACCTCTCTTGACAGATAAGAATAAATTCTCTGCAGAATATTGGATGGGATATTTTATATGCAATGGCTGAAAAGGAAAACCACCAAATAAGAAGAAAAATTACTAAGAAGAAAGAATATAGCCTCATGGCATAGCTAACTAGTGCATTTCATTATATCTTATACTTGGATACAAAGACAAGATGAAAACTTTTTTATTTTTCTGCTAACCTTTTGAGTCCTGGATTTAACCCTGTATTTTATGCCAGGGGATCATTCAGCTACTGCTAATGAAGAGGGGAATGGAAAAGCTCGCAGTTTGATATGGCTGCATGTTAGGGATATGCACACAGGCATCATTTTTGGTTGCCACAGGCTCATTAAAAAACTAACTTTTTTGCCTCATTAATTTCCAAACAAGTTATCTCCAGTTTGTGGATAACTAAACTTAACCTGCCCCCATAAGAGGTTTCATTAGATATCCTAAAGCATCCAGTTTCCTCAAATAATTCTTTTTCAGCCATCGCAATACTGTTCCTGTTAAAAGCATAGTTCAGATATGAGAAGTCATTGGGAGGTACTATCAAGTGCAGCTACTTCTGTAAAAATAAATAAAGACCAGTACCCTGTGAGCTAAGGCTAATAAAAATCAACCCTGGGGACTTTTTCCCGCAGCCACTGGATCTGATCAAAGCTGCAAAGTCAGTGGAAAAATTGTTATTCACCTCAATAAACGCAGGCCAGTTCCATGCTCAAGGGCTCTGCAACTCACTCCCCGGTAACTCTTGCCTCTGTTAATGCTGCTGTTACTGCTGTGCCCCATGTACGTTTGCTGTCCATGGAGAAAGCTCATCCAGCAGATCTGGATGATTTACATGGCACTGCAAAATAATAGGCTATAAAAGTAATTCATTTAACAATGTGACAGTGCTGGCTGTGAAATTAAAAAAATTATTAATAATGAGGGTGGTTATTTATAGATCACCTCTAATCCACAGAAGATCAAGGCACTCACCACATTTTACAAATTGATTTATAAACTGTATATCAGAGGGATAATATCACCTAGCAATTAAACCTCTGGAACAGCATTTCATAGAAGAGAAGTGCAGAACAAAGTATGAAGAAGAAATAATACGCCTGTTTAACAGTATTGTGTCGCTATGCGCTGTGCCAACTGGAATTTGCCCAGGACTCCAGAGCTAACTCCTCTGACCCTGTGAAAGTACTAGAGCGTCATAAAAAATCATGCCTGATGTTTCATCCAAAACATGAGAAAAAGACTAAAAGTGCAGATTATTGATCACCATAGATGACATTCTAAACCTCGTTTTCTTTCTTACCCAGCCAACTGTCTATTAAAAGCTTTTGCAAGAGTTGCTTGCAACAACTGCTTTCTGCTGCTGCAAAGTACACTGCAGTGACTTAGACAAAGACATGACACTTCAGAACATTTTCTTTCTCTCCATTTACACACTCCCAAGCCCCCACACAGACTCTACCTCAAGACGAAAGCAGGTTTGTTTACTAAACTGGGGTGGGAGCAAGAAAGTGTCCTGTAAACTTTCTTGAATAGTTCAGCAAGTACTAATACATATTGTATAGGATTTTATTATCAGTAAAACGAATAACATCACCCATCTCTTGACTTCCACATCAATAAAATGATATAAATAAAAATCATATTTCGTATCTGAGACATAGACAAAAAGCTAAATGACTTAGTGACTTGAAAATACAATGTGCAATAACTATTAGTTTAATTCATGAAGCTAAAGAACCAAGAAAAAAATT
The DNA here is from genome assembly GCA_035582835.1 of Phoebastria nigripes. Classification (NCBI taxonomy): domain Eukaryota; kingdom Metazoa; phylum Chordata; class Aves; order Procellariiformes; family Diomedeidae; genus Phoebastria; species Phoebastria nigripes. Next base: position 2,742,393 of record JAYKAV010003299.1, read on the forward strand.
GCTGTCTTTCTTGTTTATAAAAATACTTTCTTATATTCTATTTTTTAAAATCTAGAATACAAAATGCCCTGTATTTCATGGACAATGACTACACAGCTAGATTCTGGCTCTGTGTATTGCATTTTTTATAAAAGAAATTCATCACCTGAAGAAATCTGTAAGGTGCTCAAACCTGAGAATAAATGCTTTCTAACAGTCAAATGTTTTATTTCTCCCTTAGCATTAAGGGAAGTACAGTGACTAAGCTGAAAACATCTGCTTTGCTCCTTGTATATGGAAACTATAATGGTCTATGTATAGTGCCAATATCAATATACTGCTGCTTATTTGCCGAGCAGTGCTGGCTATCATCAAAAGCACACTTTTAATGGAGTAGCTGAAAGGCACAGATCCACAACTATACTCAAGCAGAATGGGATAAGAAGGTGATTGTGTCTAAATCTGTTCCTCATCATTTTACATGCCAGATGAGGTGAAAGACAGAAACACTGTACCTCGCTCCCAGCTCTCTCTAACTGGTGAAATGTACCGTTTTAGCTCTAGCTCCAGCTCAAAGTCTGTCAAAGCCAGTGCTAATGAAATGTGATCTCTCTCCTTCTTCTTGCCTATGCAGCTGTTTGATTAGAAGGCTTAGTGAGGAAATAGAAACAGATCACAAATAGCGAATGTACTCATCTCTCTATGGGTGCCATTAACAATGTTCTTCAAGCCAGGCTCCAGGGGTTTCTTATTCGTGGCAAATGAGCCTACATAAAGTAGATAAGCCAAACAAGMTTTTTCATAGAATCATAGAATCATAGAAGCATTAAGGTTGGAAAAGACCTCTAAGATCACCAAGTCCAACCATCAACCCAACACCACCATGCCCACTAAACCATGTCCCTAAGTGCCTCATCTACACGTCTTTTAAATA
>JAYKAV010003299.1:2744577-2776249 GCA_035582835.1 Phoebastria nigripes
CTGATAAATGATGGAGAGTGGCTTGGCAAGCTCCTCCGCCAGCTCCCTCAGCACTCTCGGGTGGATCCCGTCCGGCCCCATGGACTTGTGAGCATCCAGGTGGCGTAGCAGGTCGTTCACTGCTTCCTCCTGGATTACAGGGGGTTTATCCTGCTCGCTGTCCCCGTCTTCCAGCTCAGGGGGCTGAATACCCTGAGGGTGRCTGGTCTGACTATTGAAGACTGAGGCGAAGAAGGCATTAAGTACCTCAGCCTTTTCCTCATCCTCGGTGACAACGTTCCCCCCGGCATCCAATAGAGGATGGAGATTCTCCTTGGCTCTCTTGCTCTCTTTTTGTCATTAATGTATTTGTAAAAACATTTTTTGTTGTCTCTAACGACAGCGGCCAGATTGCATTCTAGCTGGGCTTTTGCCTTTCTGATTTCCTCTCTACATGACCTTTTTCACCCATTGTMTAGTACCAACATCATCATAAACAAATTTTCAGCAACTCAGGTTCTCCACTGGTGCAGCTCTTCTCACAGTGATCACTGAAAGTGTTCATTCACCCGGTGCTGCATACAGATAACTTTGCCTTTAAATTCTCTCCAGAAGGAACAAAATACTAGTTAATTCCATAAGCTTCAGAACTCATCCTTCATTTAACACCAGGAAGGATGTAACTCAACAAAGCTGGGACCAGTCTGACTTTCCTCAAAGCCAGATCCCTAGCAGCCCCTGTACCGAAGGCATGCAGCTGTGGTTTTTCCACCCCACAGGGACACAAAGGGCTAACACTATCTTGCTGGGGTCTGTACCTACAATGCCCACAGCAACTCATTAAAAAATGGCATGATGTGCACTGGAAGAAATTAAATTTTCTGGTGAGGATGAAGGCCAGCAAGCAACCTTTTATGCAACTAGACAGTAAACACCACTGACTACATATGGGGGTCATTTAGCACTCAGTGCTCATACTAGCCAATCCCACATACATGCATGAACAATTATCATGTTTTTTCTCTCCAGACTAGATCTTCCCAATCAAAAAGTTATCAAGATATACTGTGATGCCTCCCTATCTTTTATTTTGTCTTATCCTTAATTATCCTTCCTCTTCCTCTTGTAGCTAGTCAAGATTTCCTTGCCATCCTCTTTTCCTCCCCTCTTGCCTTAGGAATGACTTCTTGCTGCATTCCCTCCTTTTTGGAGGAATTTTTAGTTTGTTCTCTGTTTTGTCTCATACAGTGGGACTTCTTCACAAGCCTCTGTGTTTTTTCTCATGTCAGTGAAGCATTTGGCACACTGTTGCTATGACCAGAAGCTAATAATATACAGTAGTCATGGACTGAAAGGATACCAGGGACAACAACATTTTTGACATATGAAGACAGAATCTGTCAGGAAACGCTGGTTACATCAAGCTGTTGGTTGTGTCATTATTCCCTTCTTTCTTAGCTAACCAGGTCTTTGCCATGAAAGACCTAATTCAAGAATCATTTACACCAGCATATATGAAGACTAACCTCTCTAGAGCTGTTGATGCCTAGGAGGAGCTTACTGTCCATCACAGCCCTACCTCCAGTACTGAAATCACACTGGCATGCCGTGGTGTATTCAGGCTATAGCTCTAGGGTCCTGCGAGGTCTGACGCGGGATTAGCTGCTGGTGTCCTAGAGGCAGGCTATAAGTTACCCAGCAACTGGCATTTTATTAGTGCTCAGAATTATTCAAAACAATAAAAAATTGTGTGCATTTTGGAATAAAAAATAAGACAACATTTCTCACTTAAGTTAACAAACAACAAACAAGATGCCACTGTAGGCACTGCAATAATTAGTTACAACATCTTCACAGTGTTTGGTATCACATTTTACTTTATCTTACACAAATTTCTTATATAATGAAGGCAGTAATATCAGCCATGTGGGCAGCAACAACTTTTTTGCCAGTTTTGCTACACAGTATGCTAGGGACATTACGATATTTCACCCCTGTTAGGATAAAAGCAATTTGTGTTAGCAGCTTTTTTGCAAAGATCCACAGAGAGAGCATGTGTATCTGTTGCTCATTAGCACTTGAGTATAAATATCTTTTTGTATGGCTAGCAGAAACAGTAGCAGCAATATGTTAAAATGGTTTAAAATTGCAAACTTGTTTACTATCTTTTCTTTCATAGCTATCAGCATAGTGATGCAGCGTGCAACATAAAATTTACAGTTTGAATCAGTTTTCACAGTTATCACACTAGCATGACTRGCAATTACTCCAAATATTCATATACTATGAAGATGACAGCCACCCAAAGTTATTTGACAGAGAGATACCATCTTTCAGAAACAAGCAGTTATTTGAATTCGCAGTTTGGGAAATCTTGGGGACGTTAAGCTGAACTTCCAAAACCTTAAACCTTAAAATACACTGTCTAGGATTGGATATTTTCACAAGCCCTGTGCTGGAGTAAGCACCCAAACAATAGCTCTTCATCTGTAACTTCTGTATTTTAATCTCCTTGGTCTGCAAAATTTTGTTAGAAATTTTGCAACAGTTGTCTTTCAAATGAAATTTCTGGTACTTCCTTATTTGTATTAAGATGGGGAAAAAAGTTTCAGACTAACATTTATTTCACTGCATCAGTATTTTACTTCTGCTTCTGATCAACACCAGAAAATGTAAGGGCAGACAAGGATATCCAGTGAGTGACAGGGTAGGTATGGAAGAGGAGAGTTCAAYCAAATTTTCTTGAGCTTCAGAGAAGATCTAGTCCACATTTTAACAGAAGTCTTAAAACCATTGTTAAAATTGATTTTTTCCCAAATCTTCATAATATATTTGTTTCCAATGTCATTTTTGTGGGTAAGCTRTGTGACTATCTACTACTACCATAGGATGCTTTTTACAAGCAAKCAGGACTTGAAAGCAGCATTCAGAGTTAGAAGCTGGACAGCAAGAATAAGAAGCCAAAAGCAAGAACAAATCTGAGGTGCACTGGCTTAGCCGTGCCAGTGGGACTCAGAGAGACRTAGCCTGTACCCCTTCGGGCAGCATGCGATTGAGCCAGTGTGTAAACCTCTGCTACACAGAAACACCTGAGTACATGTGCCCCATTATTATTTCCCCCATGAATTGCAGGAGATCTTTTTCCTCCTCTCTCCCAAGAGAACAAAATCACAGGCAGGCGTTTAGCAGCTGTATCTTCCCCCTACAGTGTAACATGGGCTCTGACCAACGTGGTCTGAAACGAACTGGCGTGCCTCAGCTGGAAGCACCACCTAATGAAATATTGATGGGAAGAAGGTAGAGGAAACTCAGGCAGCTCCTCAGAGAGTTTATTCTAACTATTTAGCCCACCCATAGTAAATGTTGTTTCCATTACTTTCGGGGCTTCTCTGTAAATCTTACCTCCTCAGTTAGTGATTACACTGGAAAACCACAAGCAAACCCAGACCTAAATGACATGCAATAAAGGACCTTCTGACTTGCTCTTTCAGTAAATGTTTTAGATCAGTAAAGCCAATTAGACCAAACTTTCTGCCACAAATTTGGGAGAAAATCCTTCTTGGAAATGTGGTAATCCCTGTGATAAACAGAGGTACGTCTGGAAAAGGTGTCCTAGGCATTTCTATTGATGTGTAATTGGGGCATTTGTGTCTTAACAAGAAAAGTAGACATCACAAAACTGCTGTTTTGTTTATTTAGAGCTGAGTGGAAAGAACACATTAAAATGAAGGTGAACAGCATCCAGTGGTGACAGGAGCAATTTGCCAAGTGTGATAAATATGCCAATGTTGCTAGGCATAATGGTAGCGTTCTGCAGAGACTGATGACAAACAGCTTCTTCTTCAGTGCTGGTGCAGCATTTAATGATCCCAGACTGACAGGAAAAGGAGAGGAAAGGAAATGAAAGGAACTTTCACATTGAGTTTCAGTTAATTAGAAGCAGAAATTTGGGAGAGGGAGCTTACCTTTTGAAATCTCACTTGCCCCTCTTTAGATGATATTATGCCCAAAGGCTGAATAAATATTCTTTTGGTGTTTGGAGCCAAATGATGACTCTGCTCCACAAATATTCCCAGTGCCGTTATATGTGCCATAGAATAAACTGAACGTATGTGTTTTATTTTTCTCTCCAGCATCAGCAATGAGAGTAAAACAAGAACGTTAAGCATTTGTGGTCAATTCATTTTGGAGAGAAAAAAAGAAAAAGTAGATCACAGGAAATCACATTTCTATTCTGCACATTTAAGATTGCTAGAAGGAGCTGATTGTAAAAAGGAAGCTAAAAATCTGGAGATTTACAAGAAGTGACCACTTCCCCTTTAGGTACTGTCATCATATTCTGATTTAGCGAGGGTACATTTTCCTGAATCTTAGACCAGAAATAAGACCTCTACAGTAGTTCCTCTATTTGTTAGAATCACCAATAACAAATAGTGATTTACAATATCCATTCTAGTAGTTATTCATACCTCAGTATTTGAAAATGCTTCATAAGCCAGAAATTCCAGGAATTGTCTCAGAATCTATTTGCATTTCCTTTTGTACCACACACCATCATTTCCACATTTCACTCTCTTAAAAATAACACTGTGCACAGCCCAACGTTTTGTTTCTTTCACATTACTCTAATGCAAATAAAGATTTTATTAGAATAATAGATTGTGTATAGCGATTGCTGATTACTGACTTTTAGGGGATAGTTTGCCTGAAGTATTGAGATCTTGCCTGTAAAATCTTGGAGGCCCTGATCCAGGAAAACATTCCAGTGTTGAAACAATTCCCATCAATTTGATGTATTTTAGTTAAGCATTTGCTGTTTTTTTTAAATTTTATTTTAAAGTTTCCCACCTGCCTAAAAGATCTGCTGTTGGTCATGCTCCGAAGCACCTCGGTTTTAAGAGAACCAGTCATTTGATTCTGCTTTTGCACCCAGCCCCGCGATCCAGATGTTCACCCAAGCAGACAAACAGCTGTGGGATGGAATCGCTCTGAGTTTAGCACATGCACTGCCCATGCAGCTGGTGGAGCTCCTCACAAAATGCCACGAGAGCCACTGCTTTCTTTTAAACACCTCCAGCTATAGGAGGACTGCTGTGACTGTCTCCTTTTAGCCTAAAGCCCAGTTTCAGCAGTGGGGACGGAGAATATCTTTCACCTACAGTAAGGTTTTAGTCCACTTTCTGGGATGTATAGGATGTGCAGGTTAAAACTCCTCAGCTGAAAAAATTACTGAATCCCAGGATTTCCACATTTCATCAGGTAGTCTAGCCATTACTGTACTGCATAGTCATATCACCTATACTCACCCCACCTTCTCAACCATACCGAAAGAAAAAAGCAAAGCCAGCTCATTTCCTCAAAAGCAGTAACGTAAGGCCCTTACGTTCAAGAGAGAAGCTCAGGCTATGGATCACAACCGGAAAAGTCCTTCTCCCTCCAGCCAGGAGTGAGGAGGAGGCAGGCAAGAAGAAAGGGTTCACAAGTCATTCTTGTCCTCATGGTTTCTCGTTGGCCTCTGCATGCCGTGCTCATGGACTTTCCTAGGCACAGCACTGGCTGCGCAGGCCTTGTTAATCACTATGCTAATGAGGGGACATCCCTGCTCTCTGCTTAGGGAGCGCAGGCACCCGCTGCTTCTCATCATCTTGTGGCATTATTTTTTTTTCAGGTAACTTTCTTCAGCCTACAAACTCTCTCTTGGCAGGGTGACTACCACAGCCTGGCCCTGCTCCTGGTTGTCCTCAATCACTTCCATAATAAGCATGAATAGTTTTAAAAACAAAATTAGTATGAGAGGAATTGTAAAGTCATTAAAAAGTATAGCTTCCTGGCACAAATATAATTATCAATTCCATCATCTGAGCAGCTCCTGTGACTCCAGTGACACGACAAAAACGCTTCTGCACTAACATCTGAGGTCATGCAGAATTTGAAAGGCCTTGTCTCACTTTATACTTGCTTTAGTTTCTTAAAATTCAGACCATCCAATCACTGCCTCAACAGGTTTGTTCTGATACAACCATTTTCTGTTATAACTTCTCAACTGTGCTGTCCAGCTTGTTCGTATAGCACACATCTTCTCTGACATTTCTTTTTTTTTATTCTTTCTGAACTAGTTCCATACAGACTTACCTGATTTTGAAATTAAAGTTGAACTGCCAGCCCTGAAAATGAATAAACTTGAATTTAAAATGTGTATCTTTAGTTACTCTGGTTATCTATATAAAAGGTTTTACATCCATGTTTTTAAAAAAATTGCAAATAAAAGTAYATTCTTTTAACAGTTGTGCAAGCTCAGTATTTTCAAATTTTGTCCTTGCATTATTTTAGTGAAAGAACAGATATTAATTCCCAGCCCAGTCCTATGCCATCTCTGGAGGCCAGGAGAAATAGGAGTGACATTTTAGTGCTGTTGGATATATGTAATTCTGTTAACTTATTACTTGAACAGAAATGTTTATCACATGCTTTGCGTTTCCCTGGGAAACTGCTCCAATGTTTGGGTCTGATGTAGCTCTCATCAGCTGTGTCTTTATTAGTAAACAAAAAAGGTTGAGAGCACAAAGTCAAGGTTTGTAGATGCTCCATCCCTGGAAACAGTCAGGGTCAGGTTGGATGGGGCTCTGAGAAACCTGATGTAGGTGAAGATGTCCCAGCCCGTTGCAGGGGGGTTGGACTAGGTGACCTTTAATGGTCCCTTCCAACGTCAACCATTCTATGATTCTGTGATTCTAAGGTCCAGTCCAGGATCACCCAAACCATACAACCCTTCACACAGTCCTGTCCACAACTTCGGGCCACACTAGCTCTCACCGGCAAGGTATGGGCATGGCTCCCAGCCCAGGGACCCCATGTGCCACAGGACATTTCCTGCTGGCTGTTTGGATGCGGTTGCCCTGCCTGGTGCRTGGGGCAGACACTGAGACATGGGCACAAGCTGGGACATGTTATTCAGCTTCAGAGCCAGAGGTCTGAGGTCTCTTCAATGACACCGACACAGCTGCTGTTGGTCTCCTCATTGACTTCAGTGAAGCTGGGAGAGCCCCTTTGTCAGTGAGCCTAATGGGTGGCATTGGTCATTGCCCTGCAATGAGCAACAGATGAATTAGAGCTCTGTAACTCATTGCACTCTATTATTTTATCATAAAAGTGCTAACAAAGCCTATCAGCTGAAAATGTCTTTTGCAATGAAGTAGAAGCACAAACAGGCCAAACAGAAGAGAACATCTTCTTGAACACTGAAGGACAAATTTCTACCTCAACTTCTCTGCTGAAGGCAGTGCTTCTTGAATTACATTTTTAGCTGATTAGAACCCAGCTAACAATGCCTAGTTCCTACTTGTGGGCCTCAATATTTTGTGAACAGTAACAGAGGCATAGCATCATCCTGAGCCAAATGTCTACTCCCAAAGTTGGATTTGTTTTTTTGTCAATAATGTCAAAAATTATGGCTGAATCAAGTCAGGTTGCTGAATGCATCAGCTCTGGTGGGATGGAAGTAGGCTGTCAGATCTTCTTCCAGACTATACATTATGCTAATAGATAATGTACTGGACTGGACTGGACAAAGCTAATTCTATTTGCCTTAGACAACAGGGTTAGGAACTGGGAAAAATACTGCTTCAGGGATAGCAAACAATCTTATATCTGTAAAGCACCCTTATCAATACACAGACTTAATACACGCATTTCACATCCCCATTCCACAACATTTGCATATGATCTATAATCAAAATATTTTACCACAGCAAACAAGTGACAGCAACACTGCTAACACATTATTTAATGAGTAAAACCTGGACACAAGCAACACAAGGATCTGCCTTAGAATATAGACAGGGAAGGAGAGTAAAAATGATTATTGGTAGATGGTTCATTGCAGTGAATTCCAGTTTTACAGAATTCAAATCTGCTACCCATACTCAACCTGAGTAATGCCTGTGGGGTCAGCTCTGCTTTTAGAAAAGCAGAGAGACCCAAGTAATTTCCTTCCTCATGCTGGACTTACATTCACAGAATCATAGAATCATAGAATATTTTGGATCGGAAGGGACCTTTTAAAGGTCATCTAGTCCAACCCCCCTGCCATGGGCAGGGACATCTTCAACTAGATCAGGTTGGGTTACATTCATTAAGCTCAGGTGTTCTTCCCACAGAGATGAGCATGAAGCCATACAGGTAAGCACAGCTGAAACAACATAAACTACCCTAAGAAAGGTCTGCTCCTTCTCCACTGCTGGGATTATCAGTGTGAGCCCTGACAACGGGATGGGGTCTCAGTAATGCTTAGAGCTGATACCCATCCACAAGATGAAGGATGGAGAAAGTGGACCTTGCTCATGTCCTTGGAAGTCAGAGTGGTTTGTGTAAGCAGACACCACATCTGTGAGACCAGCAAATTACAAAAAAAAGGAGCGTGAGTGTTGTGCATGTGAGCTACATGGAGCAGTAATTGGAAATCACCAGCTCGACTGCGGGGCCAGAGCTCACTTGGTAAGTGGGGACTCACACCTCAGGCACATCTCAGCACCCGCTGCTCAGCTTTCTACTAAGGACAAGGACACCTGCATCCAACAAGTTTTTCTCAATTTGCTTATTTGTCATTAAAGTGGTCTCATGACACATACATAGACCTTTTCATCTCTTCCTGTGCTCATGCTTAGGAAGAGCAGTTTGAAGTCTGACACAACCTGGGGAGAGCTGATCTTTTGTCATCCATGTTTGAAATAAGTATGTGTTACATTGGCAGTATTTCTGCTTTGTCTAGATATAAATCTGGCCTTGGAAAAGATTTATAAAGAGCCTCAAAAATATCTGGGATCTCTGTGGGAACCAAAAAAAAAAGGAGGGATGATTTAGATCTGGTTAATTTGTAGAGCACCTTTCACATTTGGCTTGAATTTTCCCAACATATGCTTGCGGTTTTAGCTTGAGGAATCTGGTGAGCCTGGTGCGCTGCTTGTTTCTTCTGCTAACACAAACCAATAGTGAAGATACATGAGATTACAGGGCAGGCTTCACGCTTTTACAGTTTTCAACGATTCTTTCCTGATCTCTGCATCCTGAAAGGGCCTCACTTAGAGGTGCTGCAGGGAGTAAGGATGGCCAGAACGGATGGGGTTCACCTGAACTCAACTTGTCTGTCTGAAGGACAGGCATTGAGCCAATGTTCCTCTACAGCCACGGGAGAGACCGAGGCACCTCGTACTCATCCGATCCTTRCCATAGGCTGCGCTACTTTCCACTCAGGTGCCTCTCCCTCTCTCCTGCTCTCTCCAGCTGTAACAGAGCCCTTCTCTTGCTAACTTTTCATTTGCTCACTTCCCTCTACTCCTCAGTTCCAAGTGAAATTGAAAGAGGAAGTGTTGAAACAGCAGAGGGCTTTTCTCACAGTATTTCTGGATGAAACGGAAGCACTGAGCACTGGAAATCTTCTGTCCAGTTTTGCGCACTCTGAGGACAAGTAAACAGCTTCTCTAGCAACATAGCTGTGACTAGACAAGTTATGAATATGAGTGTAAACTTGCAGACTTCAAGGACTCCATGATTTATAAACACTGTATTACATTTTACCTCTACTCCACAATTATATAAACCGTGTTTGCCTTCTGAATGAAAAATATTAAAAGGGAGTAAATCAAAATCTACAATCACTTCTTTCTTTTTTTTTTAAAGGAGGAAAGAAATCTGTCAGTTTTTCCCTCCCAAAATATACTTCGACATCCCTGAACTCAGACCTAAAAACTGTGCACTTTTTTTTTTCTTTTTTAACTTTTTGATGCAAATAAGCACAGCCTCTGTCAAGTCTGGCTGCTTAAATCTGATGGCTGAAAATTTCAGCACCACAGTTGCACTGGAAGTGCATGGAAAAAAAAAATATTTGAACTATTGAGGACCTAAACATGTATACTTAACAGAGTAAAGCCAGCATATCAGATTGCATGGTCAATAATAACAGAAGGGGCAGGGGGGAAGGTGGAGGAAGGAGGGAGAACATTATTTGATATTGTGACCAAACACAGAAGTGTGTGCTTCACCAGCTAAAGTTTCTGAATGACCTGTATGGACAGCCCTATGCGAAAGGCATTGCAATAATTTAGCTAGCGACTGGAGAATGAACAATTGCCCTGACATTTTCATGTGTTATAAATATCTACCCAGGTGCYGATGGAAAAAAAAGTCACTTGTGGTTTTCCATACCACCTGAGACACTGAGTTCCTAAAATTAGATCTAGACTTACAGCTGAATTTTTTCCTAAATCGTTTCAAGGCTTTGTCTGTTTTGTTTAGGTTCTTCATGAGCATTTGTCTTGGGGAATAAATTGCTTGTTACAGAGAGAGTAACTACAAGGGATCACTTCAATAAAAGAGTGAAAATTCAGCCTAGGATTTTCTTGTAGCAATCAGAGATGAGAAAAAATAATTTAAAAGAAATTTGCCCAAGCTATCTGCAAACGGACCTAGAATATCCTCCAAGTGACCATATAATTTCTTTCTGGACATAGACAAGTAAGAAATACCAAGGTCATCCTTACAAATGTATCTCCAACCAGTTTATAAAAACACCCAATGAAGGAGGTTTCCCAATATTCTTTGGTTACCTTTTTCACTCTTCACTACTTTTATAACAAGGAATTAAAAACAAAAAAATCTAACACAAGTATCTTTTTAGCTAAAAATATGATTGTTTTTTCTTGTTCTATTATAGTGGAAAAGAATAACAGCACCTTTTATGTATCAAACACTATGTCCTATGCTATCCACCACTGTATCTTAGTCTTCTCTTTTCTAGACTACTCAAACTTAATGTTTCTAAACTTATTTGTACTGCTCTTCTCTGGGCTACACTCAAGCTGTCTACCTGTTTCATGAAGTCTGGGACCCAGTAATGACCAAAGCATTCTTGCCGAGGCACAAACAGCACAACATAAAGAGTTACAAGCTCCCATCTTTTATATATATGGTGCTCTTATGTCTGAATTACTTATGCTTTTTTCCAAAAGTGCCATATTACTGGTGCTTTTTTCATTTGCAGTCTCAGGTCTTTGGTATTCCTTGCCTAGCCCCCATTTTTATGAAAAAATATTCAGATCAGGCCTCACTTTGTTTGGCCCTGTGTTACATTTACCTTGCATGAAATATATTTTTGTGACCAATGTTAATATCCAGAAGTTCTTTATTCTGTCAGGAAGATCGTTTCCAGCCTTAGCAGTTCCATAGAATTCTGCCACACTTTCTTCACAAGCCATGGCAGCTTTAGTCCTGCAGTCCTGTATTTACAATACAAACCTAATTGTCTTTATTAGCCATTATATTTTTCTTAACAAATTAACATTTGAAAGGCTTGGTAATTCTATTTAGAGGGTCTGTTGTGGGAAAAACAACCTCCAACAAATAACTGAATTCCTCAAGCTCAATGCAATCATAATTGCTTGATACAAGGTACAGATTGCCTTTGTGTTTTCCTAAATGGGATTAATGCTTGGAGGATTCAGTAACTCCTCATTAACAGGCAAAATGATTGAGTGCAACAGACTTCCAAATAATGGCTTTGGTCAGATTATGAGTGTGCCAGAGAAACATATACCCTAAATGACTGAAATAGTCCTTTCAGCTTTCCCTTCTGTGCAGACCGTGGATTTGAAAGGATGATAGACTCTCAGCTAACATAATTGCAAAGTATTTTCTTATTATCTCTGGCTAAATATCTACGTGGGCTAAGCAGAAAGGCAAAATTTGAATACCATTTCCTGCCGCTGCAGAAGCAAACTGTAATACCGTGGCAGTTATCACAAAGGAGAGATCCTAGATGCAGACGTGCTTTTGTGGACCGAGCAGACCTGTTCACCATATAATAACAACAGCCTGCAATGTAATTCAGAATTTCTGTGTAAAGGGAAGAAAAAAAAAAAAAGCATCATTTGGCACTTAAGAGGACTCATGCTGTTATATTTTTCTTAGTGCTTGAAGCATTGTATGTCTATATGTTGAAGGAAAGGTGAGTTCTGTGCTTTGATAAGGCACTGTGCATACCCATTACATAAATATCAGATGGAGCCAAACAAGGATTTGGCACTATGTCCCTGGTCTCTTTTTTTTTGCACCAGTGATTAATGATGCTACTAGGCGTATGATGCCAGGAATTTTGTTCGGTTTCAAACATCTGGCAAACTCTTAGCCTCAACAGTTTGAAAGCTTCCAGAAAGGTAAGTGAAGAGCTCTTAAGCAAGCCTTTCAGGGCAAATGACCATGGCATTAGGAGTATGATCCAGCTCCCACGGAAGGCAATGAAAATCCTTGCACGGACAACAAAGGAAGCCAGATCAGGCTACTGTCACATGGTTACTTCCAGGTAACTTCTTCTTAAGCCTTAACAAGCATGCAAAGACCTCTAAAACAATGGTCTTACAGCACTGTAAATGCAATGAAAATTCACTTATTACAACTTACAACTAGAAAATACATGTAAAAGATACTTCCAGCATTAATAATGTTGTTATTATTGAGCTAAAGGCCTTTACTTACCTTAGAAATGTGCTGCTGAATTTTGCTTTCTTTGCTCAAGATGCCATTATTCTAAATAATAAAAGAATGTGGGGGTGGGAGTGTGGGGGTGGGTGTATTCTCTGCACATCACACTGTGTATCTAACCAGCACATCACTGCTAGCACTGTGAGAGAGCCCCACGACCTCAACTGCACCAGGAACACGCAGGATAACACAGTTCTTGCTCACACAAATTTATATTTTAAGTAGTGTTACACTGTAATTGAAGTGCTTGTTTGTTATGCTCTGGTGATTTCCAGCTGCAGACTGGAAATAAGTCGAGCACTTCAAAGAGCTGGAATTATTTACTCAGCATCTTCTAACTTATTATACACATCAAAAGACAAGATAACTGAATGATAATATGCAGGGATGTTGCATAAACAGCTTTAAAGCATTTCTTATGAAAGCACTGTGTGGTTGGACTAGATAGTGTATCTACTTGCAGGAGGCAGCGTACTCCAGGAAATTTTAATGGGTCAAAAATTAAAAGCCACAAGTAGGAAGCTATAAAATAAAGCCTAAGCAAGAACACTTCCTATTTTAATAGCGACTTCAACAGAAATCTATAAGACAGATCATCATCCAGATCAGCTGGACAAGCAGAAAAGCAGGGTACTATGTCAGGAGAAAGGAGGAACTGTATTACAAAAATCAGAAAAAAACAAATTATCCCCTAGCGTCACCTCTGAAAAAGATTTCAAGCTGAGAAGTAGGTTCCTTATGTCTCACATGACTCAAAAATATTATCTTGATGTCATCCATAGACACGAAAGATAACAGAGTATAAATCTGTAGCACACAAACTGGTTTGTCTCTCGTAAGAGAGGAAAAGGCCTAGAATCTGCAACCGTTGGGCGTTAAAGTCTTTCTAGTCAAATATGACTATCAGTTTTGGCTAGGTTCCCATTTTACACTCTATTGTAGAATAAAGAGTAAACTGAGGAAGCAGGGAGCACCATCAAGCAGCATTGCTACTGAGCTGAGGAAATAGAAACTCTGCACATGAAATTTCTCTTTAATGAGGCAACAACTCTCTTAGCCCTGGGCAGTAGGATGTAGGATTTGTAATTACCAGCTCCCCTTGGAAGGGGTAGCTTTTCTTCTCCCCTTATGGGGGATACAGGAAAGCTGCATCTGCCCAGAGGGAATTGCAACAGTGTCCCCAGCACGTGGAACAAGGGCTTCCAATGGGAGTTGTTCCTCAGAGAGGTACAGCACATACTTCCTTGGGGTTTATCAGGTTAGGCAAATGAATTAAATACTTTGCCTGTTTTGTATAGAGAGATATTTTTGTTTAAATGGGAACTTCATATCTACCAGTGTGTTTTCAAATCTGGTTGACATGGTTTCTAACACTATTTAGACCTACGTTGTTGGGTGGGTTTTTTTTAGAATTTTAGAAGCAGATGGAAATTTTCAATTGAACGGTAATTTTCTCTCTCCTTTGTAGATTTTCTCCTTTTCTGGTTTAATTCCAAATGCCAGTTAAGCAGGATAATAGTCCAAATGAAAAGAAGAGGAAAAAGGAAAAAAAGGAAAAAGACAAATAACCAGCTCAATATCACACAACATTTATCACTGAGTTGGCAACTTGTGAGTCTTTTCATCAAAATAATCCAGTCTGGTGTTATACTCTGCTCTGCTTTTCACGTGCAAAAAGTCTCTTTCAAGAGCACTTAATATTATGAAGTTCTCTCTTCTATGCTTAATTACTTTCTGGAATAACAAGAGACTGCAGTTAAAGAAAAACCATTTTGTTTTGTCCAATGTCTCACTAATATTTAACAGTGATAAAATAGATTATTAAATCATGACTAGCAGCATAATACTTTTGTACATACATTGTTCTTTATTTATACTCAAAAGCTAAGGAATTTATATCTTAACCACATACGGTGTTATCTAACACAGAGTTTTCTGGAATATTTTTAATGATGTGGGTGGTAATGATGATTAATGCAAAACAAACAGCCTTCTCAAAGTTTTTTCTCTCACAGATTTAATTCTTCCATGTCCAAACATGTCCATTGATGGGAAAACAGAAATTTATGCTAGGCTATACCAGAACACAGCTACACAAATTCTGCAAATGTGGGCCTGTTCCTCCAAGTCAGCAATCGTTGGGGGAATCACTGGAGATACCAGCTGTGAAGAGTGGATATGATTTCCAATGCCTGGTGCAGAAAGCTGCATTAAAGGAGGTTAAACAGCGAACTTACCTGTAGCTCCGGGACTTGGGAACAGCGTGTTGGTCACAGATGGGGACAAAGGCAGGGCTGGAAAGCACAGTGAATGTGCCAGTCAGCAGTAACCTGCCAGAATGGTCCCTAGGACTGTAGGGCAAGCATGCACCATGATGTCCTTTGCAATTTCAATCCCTATTGACTCAGGTGTGACGCCTGGGTCTGGCCACTGCATCTGGGTTCCTTCCTCAAGGAAACCAAGGTGCAGAGCAGGAAGGCTGGTGCACTCACCCACACCTGCAAGCTGTGGAGCATGCCCAGGTCCCAAACCCTAGACACAGTGTAAGAAACCACCATTCTTTTGCAGACCAGAGAAAATTTATCCCTGTTGTCCTGAGCCTGGGGAAGTGAAAAGTGCACTAAAGGTTTACCCATACCTATGCAAAGCATGAGTTTAATGGGAGCTGAAAGCTTTCAACATCTTCCCAGAGGCAAATATAAAATGCTTGTTTAGAATGCTTGGCAGAATTTGCCCAAATATAAATAAATGTGACAGTGGATGTAACTCTGTTTACCAGTTAAGATAGGCTTGTGCCTAGGCTAGTCAGGCTGAGCCCTGACCTCTGGACCATTCAGACCATTAATCTCCTGACCCATACTCTGACAGCTCCTGCTCCCACTTCTGTGCCTGCAAACTCCTGTGCAATGCAGAGGCTGAGCTTCCTCCTAAGTGCAGACAGGATAAGGGGCCCACCCAGCACGTCCACCTGTCGCAGTCTGAAAAGCACCATGATGGTGAACACCTCTTGCTAAGAGCTGAAGTATATGAGCACCCTAGGTCTGTTCCCACAGCACAGCATAAGCTACGGCTTGGCCCTATAATGCAATAGAGGAAGAGTACTCATATAGTCAGGCTCCAGCCGTAGCAGAAAACCAGCAACGACTAGCACTGGTTCCAGCTAAGCCCACCAGCTCAGACATCTGCCCAGCTACAGCCAGGTGTGGAAACACTAGCAATGAGCCCAGAGACTCACCAGGACTAGTGTCTGGATTCAGGATGGACTATATATGTATGTGTATATATATATGCAACATGAAATAGAATTGGACTTCTTCAAGGATAAAGGTCAGGGCTGTGCATTGGGTATGCAACAGATTTACATCCTCTGTTGGCTGGGACTGGTAATGTGCACTGAATTATACAGAAACAATTCTGTTTCGCAGATCCTTTCTCACAGTTTTACCAACAATATTATTCTTTATTATTAAAACAATTCACAGAATTGTGGGGATAATACACTTACTCGTCTAATCTGACATACTGTATAATAAGAAATGAATCAAATTTTACATAGTCATTAACCTAGGGTCACCGCCCATCCCAGTTTGAGTGAGACAGTCCTGATTTTGGTGGGAAATATCTTCAGGGCAGAAACTGAGGGAACAAATATTTAAATGCTGCAAACATGTAAAACACATGATAGTGGGCACCGTGCGTACCCTGGCTGGCTATTTAGTGAGATACTACTTCAGAAACAACAGGCTGAACTTCATTCAGGACCTGTATGTTTAAAAAAAGCAAGTAAAACCAGACCCCAAATCATTATTTTCGAACATAAGCCAGGGAGAAAGCCACTCGAGATCTTCTGACAAGTATCTGGAGACACCTCTCTCACAACTGACTACAGAAGGATTTTAGGGAGATGAAAACAGCTTCAGTCCGAGCCCATCCACAAGAATCACTGGCTCTATCCACACATTTGAAATCTTCCACCAAGAAGTCACTGTGGACAGTACTCTCAAGCCACAATCCTAAATTCCTGCCCTGTCTTCACTGGCATTAGTACTAATTTTTTTTTCAAAAGAGAGAATTATTTTCATCATATGAACCACAGACATCTCTCATGGTACAGGCTGGTTTCTGTTTCACCCAAAATCTCATTGTCAATACACCTTATCATACACTGCCCAACTTTAACGGAATATCTCACGACGAGCATATTATAACACATTTTCTTCATCCTTCCACAATAACTACTGGCAATGAAATGCTGCACACTGTGATCACCGTGAAGAAAGCTGCACTTTCCATTTCTCAGGGTGAGAGAGGAGTAAGGGCAGAGATCTTAGATCTCACCAGAGCAATACAAACCAACACTTGCACATGTGCGCTCCTTGGGAGGGTGTCTGTTCTTAATACACTTGTCCCTTTGCATATTTTTGGTCTGTTTTCCCTCCTTGCTTACTAGATGACCCCAGAGCTGATGTAGTAAGGACCAATCTAATAAAGGATTCTTAACACCACCACAATAAAAAATCTTAGTATTAAAATATTTTTTCTTTCTTTCAAATATTGGTAATGTTATGAAAATATTTAAAAACATATTCTGAAAATGATTTTGTTACAGAAATACAGTGCATATTGTTCAAGGGGTAGTACTGAGTAGACTAACCTGATTATTCCTGCTCATTCTGAAAACAACTGTCCCTAACTTTTACAGTAATAAGCTATATAATATAGGAACTTGAAAGATCCATATCCCTGAGCTTCAGAACACTCGGATAGTATTTAGCACAACTTCAGATACGAAAAATCTTTTGTAAGTACCCAATTCATCTGTAATGACGTTTTAGTTTAAAGCTGTTAGCCTTTAAATCCCCCCAATTTTTCAAGCTGAATAAAGGTTTAGACCGATCATTTGAAATCTGATTGCTCAGCTATACCCTGGGCAGCAAACCGAATTTGTTTAAGACTAATTTTATTTCAGGCTTGAGAATTTTGGTCATCAAAGGTTGCTTCAATAATCACGTTAGCTTTACATCGGAACAGATGCTTCTAATTGTAAGACTAAAGTCCTCAATTGAAGTCTTTACTCAGATGAAGTCTTTATTCAGACAAAACTCCCAATTTATCCCTTTAAACATAAGCCAGCGTACTTTGTAAGAGCACTGAAGGAGGACTAGAGACTGAGCTAGCATCCTGCACTGGAGTTTGTCCTGCTAGTCTGTGGATGACATCCGCTTTCTAAACAGAAGGTTCAATTATGTTTTTAAAATATCTGAAAAAAGGTGACAATTTCCAGGGGTGGGATTAATTTTGTACTGTAAATTCTGAGAGTAACAAGTTAGCATGGAATGTCTGGAAAGTAATTTGAACTTCTGCTTTGATTGCCACTTTAGTTGTGTGGCTCACAGTTGCAGAGAAAAAAATGGAGATTTGGCTGGGGTTAATCTAACAGCAAATAATAAAAATGTCATTCTAATAAGACAGGTTCTAATTTGCAGAAGGTCAGAAGGAATACCATAAACAGTGTAATCTTCTCTAGGTTCCCGCCCTTTCTGTGAAAATGAATCAGCAAGTCAACACTACAAAGTTTTTAACCACTTTTGACTCTTCTTGCTGTGGAAAGGGTTCATTTCTGTGGTGCACAGCTAACAAATAATTCGCACTATAAGTTGCTATCGCATCAACCTTGATAATAATTTTCTCTCAATTATAAGAATCAATTCCTTAGTCTTATACTTTGATATTACAGTTGAGTTGGACAGAGCTGTATCTTGAATAGTAAAAGTTAATTTAGACATAGTTGGAGTTGTCTTGGATGCAGCCTGAGAAAGGATACCTGCTGGAACCCTGTACTCCCTGGCACTTTCACACAGGCACAATCACATCAAAAGATGATAAATCCAGCAAAGTCAGATGCTTGGAAATACGGAAAGACTACAGATAACCTTAATCTGAATTTGGCCCCTTCCTGTGGAACCACTTTGTGAACAATAACATAGAAATCCCATGACATAATAAATAATTTGATCTTCCATAAGAAGTTTGCATAGTGTAGAGTGACAAAGGCAGCTTCACGTGCTGAACAGCAAAATGAAATGCTAACAGTGTTCTTCCAAAAGAGGCTCTGTGCATGTACCAAGGTGAGAACACACTCTGGTGAGAATGAACTCCTGTACGAATAGCAGTGCTTCAGCTAATACTTAAAATAAATCAAAATAACTTCCCTCTTTCAGTGCGCCCTTATCACAAGTTGGGTAGAATCTGTTCAGTTTCAGAAATTATGTCAGCCAGGATTGTTTGCATAACCCATGTCTGCCTCGAGATGAGTCAATTCTGTTGAATCAAGGTTATGTTTGGTTTTGTTTTTAACTCAGCAATGCTACAGCTCTGTTTTCAGGTCCGGCTGTATTTTAACTCCCACACTGCACCTGACTGGTTTTATGGTATCCACCTACCATGTACCTTTCTTAGATAAAAGATTTCTGCAGTTAAGACTTTTTAGTTTTTCCATTCAGGTATGACAGGTCAATACCACAGGATATTGCTTCAAAAAATCACATTAAATGTGAAACAGTATAAGAATAATTTCCTGAGAGATCTTTGGGGAAAAAAAAAAATACACAGGCCTAGATAAACCCAGTCTTTAGACTTAGTTTTTGGCTTCCAGTGAAAAAGAGCTAATTTCCTGAAATCTGTGATGTTCTGTTACAGTCCTTATCTCATCACTCTTGTTCATTTCCAAGAACAGATATTAGACATCATCTGATGTGATAATATGTTATGTTTGTAAGTCTGATATGAATCATCTTCAAGTAAAGCTGTGGCACCAAATTGGCTGCTCCCTGTACAGGATCTGGCATACAAATTAGCCTGCTGCCATAAATTTGAAATACGGCACAGGAAATACCAAACTTACCTGCTTACCCACTAGTAAAACCAAAATACTTATCTGGATTATTTGCCCTGAAGTGATTGATGCATGACAAGTTTTAATTATGTGTTTTATCCTGGACCTGCTCCACCAAGAAAAGCTAATAGGCAAAAAAAGGCAGTTTTTGAGGAGCTACATTCTTTGGAAGCTTTAGTGTAAGCCAGTTAGAAACACTGTCTGTCTCATGCAGAAGTTAAGCAATGCTTGTAGGTGTGCATGCATCAGGTCTCCCTCTCACTCTTACGGTCTAACTGACAGCTGATCAACACCTCTTGCTAGGACCAAATGGGCTATGAAAATGCTGGGAAGCCAGCTGAAACACTGAAAAGGTCTGGACATTGGAATAAGTCTTAAAGGAAGGCTTAATGTTTTATCTGTTAGCAGCAGGTGCCTGCAAAATGGGGAAGAGTCAGAAAGATTCAGAAAGCAGCTTTTTGATTACAGCACTGTCTGTCAAACCAAGTTTTTAACAGATTTTGGTTAACAAGAGAAGGTTAGTTATGAAATTATATCGCAGAAAGTTGAGTACTGTACTCCACGTGAGAACAACTTTTAAAAGAAGGTGGAAAACAAAGAGGCTGTTAGGGAGCTGCTGAATCTGGCAGCCAAAGAAGGGCAAGGCTGCCCCTGGCACRTCCCCAGGCCCAGCGAGGCCAGGAGGCACGCACACAAACACCACATCTACACATATATACATAGCCAGCCAGCCAGATCAACACAGGCACACTCAGTACGCACACGAATGTAAACAGCAGCCTCATCCTGTTTGCCTCTCTCGCCGACCAGGATGAAGGTCCATTAATAGGAATATATATGTGCATATGTGCAAGGTGGATCCCTGCAGCAGCTGTCCAGCCCAGACACTCTGTCTGCCCAGTAGCTGTCCATGGATCCCAGTCTCCCCAGTTGCTGGCACTGGGGCATGCAAGCCCCCGAGGTCGCAGCCCTAGTGTGGAGCCCTCTTGGACACACCAACACACCAACACACACCTCTCAGTCAGCCCTAGACATCACGGTCACTCCGGCAGTTGCCCTGGACCTCCTGGTCCCCATGCTAGCCTACTCCTCTGGTGGTCTCACACACAGCGACACACATATCTTATGGCTGCTTTGAAATCTGGCTCCCAAGACAGTTATCCTACTTGCTGGCTAGTCCAGTTTGATATTTGCTAGCTATCACACAGCAGCATATGTACTCTCACTCAGTGTAGTTGCTGGCACCACAGTCATGTGGTTCCCTTGACCATGGCCCTACTCCAGCCGCTGGCACGTAGACCTCCAAACACACATTCACACAGAAGGCAGTCCCCTCACACAGGAAAATAGTTAGAAATGGAGTTAATAAGAAGGTAGGACAGACTGTGCTGGTCAGGCGCAGAGCATGGCCAGATAAGCCTACTAACCATCAGCCTGTTTACTTACAACCAGTCCCGACTCTATTTTCCCACATTTCTTCCTCCCCAAACTGCCTTGATCCCTCTCTTTCCCCATCTTTGGTTCCTCCTCTAAGCCTCCCATAATAAATCTTGTGCAATCCCAAAACACTCTTCCCCTGCATCCTGTAATGTGTCCCATAGCCCCAGGCAGTGCCCCCCTCAGTCCAAAAGGTGCTCTGGAGAGCAGCCGTCATTGGTGCTGGGTGTCACCCCTGGCACATGGGGCTGATGGCACTGCTGGGACAGCCCTGGGAGGGACCATGTCCCTTTCCCTGACTGGGTTATGGGGTTCTCCCGCCTGCCATCGTGCCCCTGCGCTCCTTCATGTCTGTGGAGGTGAGCTTTTTATCACATAAGCTAGCAAAGTATTTCTGTCAGACTTGGATCTGATCATGCAGTTTTGTGGCTGAGACACGAGGGGACCCTGTTAATCCTGCCTAGGAACCGAGGTCAAGCACTCACCTAGCTAGACCATGGCGAGCCCCTGAAGCTAACCTTTACAAAGCAACTGGAATATTACAAGCGAAAAAAGTCACCAGTTCAGACTGAATCTTGAAAGGGGCTCTGTCGTTGTGAACACAATGAGGAATCAAAAATATCACAAGAGACCTGAGGCAAAAATCTCCAAGGCCATGTCCACAGCACAAGGAGTCCCACAAATTAGAGCAAAAGCAGACAGCAAGATGACGTGTGATGTTTGGAAAAAATACAAGAGGCTCAGTGGTTTATATCTCTTTGCCTATTTGCAAATGCAGAGGAAGGTACTGACTGTTGGTGCCCAACAGCTCTTCCACATCTCCTTGCAATGGAGGCCCCTTAGATCCACAAGGAAGGGGACAAGAGATCCCCAGGAGGGTTTTCTTTCTCCAGATTGTTGCTTCTTTCTCAAAAATGAATGCCCAGCTTTATTAGTGATCAGAAATCTTCTAAGTCAGCAGAGAAGGCTGTTTCTGTCTCACCTGTCAACTTCATTCCTACAGTCCCAGTCCCATAGGCTCACAGCAAAAACAAAAACCCTGGCCACATAATCTAGAGAGGCATGGATACCATGAACCACTGACCAGAGGTAAGATCTTCTGGATCTGTGAAGTGGAAGAAACAGCGGCGAATGTGAGTGTGTGAAAGCCCCAGGGAGAACTGGCACCCTGCTGCTGACACACAGAAAGACGCTGCGCCTGCCTCGAGGAGCCTCTGGCCCCAGAGAGCAGTGATGCTAAACTTCAGCTGCCAGAAAGTGAGGAGAAAGTAAATGCAAGTTTTGCCTTTTGAAAAGCCATTGATAAACACTATCTTTCTGCATGAGAGTAAATCACGGGCAATCTAAAATTCTACGCTGCAAGAGATGCAAGAGGACTTCCACAGCCTCGTTCAGTGACTCTCTTCCCTCTCTCCCAGCTCATGGATTGTATTACAAAAAGACACTTTCTGTATTTACACTATTTTTTATATTCTTGCTAAGTATTCCCTGCTAGCCACCTTAGCTGATAAAATAGCGAGTTAAACAGATCGGAGGTTTGACTCACTGTGGCTGTTCTTATGTTGCCTTCTCACCCATTTCATATCACTTGCTCAAAAGAGAAGGGTCACCTCTCCTTGGCTCTTGGACTTGGCACATTGTTTGCACCTTGGTAAGTGGGTATTAACCTCACCTGTCAGTATACCAGAACTTTGCACTCACATTTTCACAGAGCAGGACACAGAAAATTAGAGCAAAGCCTTGTGAAATCAAGCTGACAGTTCCTGTAAAATGCCAGACACCTCTCAGAAAGCACAGCAGTATTTCCTGACCCTCAGAACCTCATGGCAATGGCATTAAACTAAAGATTTTAGTATTACTTTTGTTTAATTTCTTTTTCACGGTTTTTCTGTTACTGTACCCATGGACTCCATTTGGTGATGAATTCCCAGCACAAGTTTAGCATTTGTTTCCTGTAGTTTTAAGACTACTCTGAGCTGGCAAAACACAAGGCCAAGAGCACCTTTTGGGGAGAGGCTTCCTCGCCCAATGCACCAAAACGCAGAGACCTGTTTCTTTGCCTTCATTCATGTAGAATGACGTCTCCCTGCAGACCATCGCACTGACTGCAGTCTTACTTCATCTGCAGCCTTGGGAAAAACATACAAAAAAATCCCTGTGACGTCCAGATGGTGCATTGAGAGGCTGGAGTGAAGAGAAGCTCCGGAGTTCCCTGCCTGCGTGGAAGCAGCCAGAGCCACTCTCCATCAGCTACACAAAAAAGCCTCTGTCTCTGCTGATGAGAGATCCCTTTGAAGCTTGGGAATCCTGACTGGCAGCATTTCATATCTGGTCATCTTTAGGTTTGGAGCAATGAAGAATGGGAAAGGAGAAAAAGATGGGAAAGGAGAGAGCAGAGAAGAAAAAAAGTAGGATCAGCTCAGAACAGGTCTGGCTAAGAGCCCGTGACAACAACACACGTTTTGCATTACCACACCTATGCCATTTTTTGGTTTAAGACTTTCTTATCAACATGGAAATTTCCAGTTTATTTTTGACCTTTTGACCAGAGAGTGGGCAACTGCTCTCAGCTAAGGAGACACGTTATAATTCACTATTAAGAAACACAAAACATCCTCAATGTAAAGGTACATCGTAAAACATAATAAGCCTAAACCAAGAGTAGGCAGTTTCATTTTAAAGAATGCATGCATTGTTAGTTTCTCTATCAGATTACGGGGAATTCTTTACAGAAACAGTTACCTGCAAATAAACTGGTTATGTTTGATTATGAATATTTCCAGGTTTAGAAAACTCTAATTCACTTCTTAGCTCCCTATTGTGGTGTGGTTACAAAATATTTTTAACCCTCTATGTCTTGCTTTCTCCACTCATAAACCATACAACTTCCTTGTTGAAATCTGTAAAAATGTAGCTGATTCTCATACAGCAGCAAGAGTTTGCTCTTTAAAGATGAAAAACATTCTAGAAGTTAACTTTTAATGTTAAAAAATCTGAAGAAAAAGATGTTTTTCTTCACCACTGTGAACTTCATGTTTCCCTCATGTAGAAAACAGAAAAACCTCATTCACCTCTCTGATCAATTGTTCTTCTGTTTTTTTCATTATTCTACCTTAATCAATTAAATGTTATTTACTGTGGCTGCCATGGCAGAAAATGGCTTACAAAATAAATTAAGCTTTCACTCTCAGGTCTTTGAATACAAAAAAAAATCAACAATTCTTTTCATTTGCGATACTCTATTATTTATTCTGCTATTTTCTGTTCCTCTCTTTAAAATGCATAGCCTTGATCTTATGAGCAAAGAATCCTAATATTGGATATTTCAGAGGGAAAGCAAGTGCTAAGCATAAGACTGTTTTGATTGGATATGAAAGGGCTCTAGAAATTACTCTCCACATCCAAAAAAAGGACGGGCTGTGATTCACCAAGGCCAAAGCAAGAATGGTAGAGAAAGAAGTAGACCTCAAGAATTTGTGATTCTGTTACAAGTTTTGAAACTTTAAATCTTGCTTTTTTGAAAGTGTCAAACTCTCACTTTCTTCCAAGTATGCTTCCCAATGCTTTCAACACTTGCATTTGTATCATAAACTCGTAGGATTTCAAATTTTCTTCATTACTTTACTATAACAGGCTCTCTTATGAAATGTTCGGCACAGGGACTGCCCAGCCATGATATCTGATCTGTATGCAACTCAAAGTTGATGCCAGATGACCAGCCACAAAGCCCTGCTGGGGCGCTGCCGTGCTTAAATGCCCACTCAATGATCCCACGCAGGGCTCAGCTGTCCTCCACCTCATCCATGTCCTGCTGGAGGGGCCCCAGGAGGCCACTGCCACACTCCCCTGGCTACGAACCACCTTTCTGGGAGCTGCCTGTCCCCTCCGTTCTCCAAACAGCTGATACTGGTCTGGCTGTGGAAGAAATGGGTGTGAGGGGAGGAACAGTAAGGAAGGTTGGCTATTCCTTGATTAGTGCTTTCATTTTGCTCTAGTGTGTGAACACCTCAAAAGAAAAGAAAAAAAAAAAAAAAAAAAAAAAAAAAAAAAAAATTTCAGCATTTTCCTCTTCCTCCTACAGTTCAAGACAGGAACATGAAAGAAAATCCCCTAATGATTAATTTAATGGGTGGGGAGATAGGGATTTTTATTTTACACACCTAAGTAGATAACAATGAATGCTGACATTTTTCTTTAAGGTCTAAAATCTGTCCTCAAAGGGGTAGGAGTAGCTGGGTGAAAGTCTGTGTTGTGGGAGAGATATAGGAGACTGAATTACCACCCCTCTTAGCCTCAGAAAAAAAATAATAAAATATTTAAAGCCTATGAATATAATTTATTTGTGACTTGCCTACAACTCTTGTGCTCACTGATTTCACTTAATCTATGCTGGTGGAGTACTTCAGCCTGGCAGAAGTGCTGCTACATTACAGTGCACTGACTCCATTAAAACACTGCGCAGCAGCTAAACTGGGGCAGCCCTGTGTTTATCAAATCCTCGGCTGGCCCTGATGACTCAGGAGAGAAGTCAGCCCTAGCCAAGGGGAAGTGTAGGCAGGCTGCCCTCCGCTGCACACCTGGAAGCCTGCATTTGCCAAAAAGAAGCCCCAGTGAGTCCCCCTGTCAGAGGACCGACTCTTACCCTCCCAGGGACGTTGTCCCCCTGGGAACAGCATCTCTTTACTCTCGAGGGAGCGGTTGCAGAACACTGAGCAGAGCCACTCTGTGATTGCACTTCAGTAGTGCTCATGTGAATGTAACTTCTTGGCTGCATTATAATGGTCAGAACAGTGAAAAGGCAAAAATCAGCAGCCATTAAGAGAAAGACTCACACCCACTACCTCTGCCACGATTCACTTGATGGGGAGCAGAGAGCCATGACTAAAATCTAGCTCATCAGCACCAAGTCAAATATTTGCCATGTCTCCAGGTAGATCCCACGACGTCCCAGCTGGCGCCAGCCGGACTCCTGGCTGTTAGCTGACGAGGCATCATAAAAACTCAGAAGCAACAGTTACCTCATACGCAAACAGGTACTTATTAACATCTCCTTATTGGGTCTGACACAGCATAACATGTCCTGTATTCTTTCTGAAATAAGTACACACAGGCACTGAGAGCTTTAGTTATAATTATTGTTACTGCTAATAGTCAGGAACATTAAGGCCCTTACCACCAGCCAATTGTTCCCCATCTGGGAATCTCTGTTGGAGCACAAGGTGGGTGACCCACCCCTCCTCTTCCTCTGGGACTTTGCTCTTCCTTCTCCTGAGTCCTTGCAGTCCACACCATCATCACGAGGTTTTGCTTTCCATTTTTTTCCTTTTTAAAAGGAGTATTTTCTTTCTTGCATGGGGTCTTGTAGCTTCCTTGTCAGGCTCTCTTACTCTGAATGGTCAGACAGGAATTTCACCAGGACAGTTACAGCTTCCAGTTTTCTGCTGAAATTTCGGGAGGCAAAGATCTCTTCATTTCAGTCAAATAGCCCAGGACCTTTCTCTTGGACTTACCACATTCATAAAACAGGTATTACTTTCTCTCTCCTATCCCTTATCAAAATACAGCCTAGCTTTTAAATAGTCATTTTAGTCATAGCACTTTAAATAGGAGGAATTACTAATACTCTTTTGAGGTGGGAAGCTCAGTACAGAAAAGCCAAGTGACATACCCCAGATTGCTGAGCAGGCGTGACACATATAGTAGTGAAACCCAGGTCTGCTGCACACAGGAGCTTTCCTGTGCAGCATAGCAGAGCTGCAACAGGGTCCCAGTCCTGAAGGGCTCCTTTAGGATCTTCCACAGAATAAATAAATACAATTTCCCACTAACACTCCAGGCATTTCCTGCTATTAAGCTGTTCGTTGGTTAACATAGCAATGTCAAGAGATCAGTTTTAAAATATTTGGCACCTAGAGCCACAATTAGGCTCAAAAAAGATGTTGCCCAGATTGTCAGAGGCAAATAACACTTGCAGCTTGCACTCTCTTGGCACCAACTGCTTGCCCAAGTGCCTAGATATGAGTTACATCCCTAGCAGATGTCACCCAAGTTAAAAAATGTTGTTCTCTACCATAAGTTCACATTATTTCCAACATGTTGGATTAGTATCTATGATAGAGCTTTGCATCTGACTGAAAGAAGCAGCTTCTTTTCCTCTGAACTGAGCAACAGCTGACTTCTCTGGCCCTCCCTCTTTTTCATCCAGGCACCTAATTTTCTTGGGAAAAATGACTTGTTTATCAAGTTAGACAAAACAACTGCTCTCCAGAACAGACCAATAAAACAGGATTTATATGAGGAGTTACGGGTTTATTGGCTATTGGTTTAAGCTGTTTGTCCTATTTTAGGAGAGTATCATTTTTATTAGGTTTTTTCCCCCCTGTTGAAAAGACTATTAATTATATTGTCATAAATAAGGAACTACATTGTTTAATATGGCCATTAAAAAGGAGGTTTATAGATCACATGATCACAAGGGTCCACTTAGGTCTCAGAGTAATTAATAGAAATGGATGTATAGCAGCAGTTCACAACATGCTCTTGTTTGACCTTTTTGCCCTACATTTTCGACCACTTTGAGATTGTTTTATATAACCTCTCCAAAAACTGACCTTCATTGCCCTCTGCTGGCTACATCATTTACTCATTGCACAGCATAACTCACTGTGCACAAACTGGGATGTTAACTGGACAAGTTATGGGGCACCCGAAGAAGGCTGCTAGAAGTAGGTCTCAGGGACTGTCAGCAGCAAAGCTGTGGTCTAGCTTTGCTGCCTACTGCAACCATGTTAATGAGCTTAATGCATAGTTACCTATAGGTACATTACTGCAAGCACACTGCCACTTAGGGCAGATACATCATCTTAGGAACAATCAGAATAAATATTCCTACAACAAAAAAATGTTTTTAAAAAAATCATATTAGTTCAAACCTGTACATCAGAGCCTGCTCTGGTAATTTAGCAAAAAAGGCAGTCATTGTACTTCACCAATATATCTTGAAAGCCTTTTTTAATGTCTGCATTTAAAACAATTTTATCTCAGGATTAGTGTGAAAATACTTGATTTCTGCAATATTCTAACATGTCTATTGGTGTTTCAAAGGAACTGGTCATGAAACACAGATGCATTTCCATGAATCCAGGGGATTTGATAGTCAGTTATTTGGTTGGCAGGGGCAGCTCAGGGGCCAGAGCTGAAGCGAGCATTGAAGCAGAGCTCGTCTCTCCGCCTTAGCAGTGAAGAGCATACGTCACGGGTTAAGTGCACTGGAGGAGTAGGGACATTTGCTCTGTGGTTGCCTTTACTACACCTATTTCTTGAATAAGTACAATGTTGTTGTGCCTCCTTTCATAAGCAGTTAATTCACTAAAGACTGAAAAAGCTCTCCCTTCATACATTCTCCATGTGCTTGGCAGGTGCTGATCACACATGCTGTAGGAAGCTGGCTTTGAAAGAGTGATGAAAATCCCCTTTCTCAGAGAGATAATGTAGCTCATGACTCTCTGGCTCTTTTATTTTTTTCAGCCATATCCTTTTCCTTGAAAATAGTTCTGAGAAAATGTTTTTGCCAAATATAAGATGGCATGTTTGGCAGAGAACCATATAGGCATTTTTTCACCAAGTAGGAGGACTATATTACAGAAGTTGAACCCTACAGGTATTTTATGTAGGAAGAAGATTTAAAATGAGAAGAACAAAACATTCTGGGCACCTTTTGTTCAGCAATTAGATCAAAATAAAATCACAGTGTACTGGACATAGCAAACTGTGGAGTGGAGCGGTCTTTGAGGAAGAAAAAATTACCTTAAAAAAAAAAAAGATGATATAGAGAGGAGACAGAAAAGAAAGTTAAATGAGTCATGGTCTTGGAATGGAGAAGTGGGTATTTCTCTTGTTCTGCCTGAGTTTCCCCTTCAAAATCAGCAGTGATAATGCTCTGTGGTTTTCTTTGAAAGGGTGTTAAGACACACAGGGCTGCATCCATTTTCCCACGGTTCATCAGTGGGCTTTTCCAATGCTGTCTATAACTTTCAAGCTAGTTACTGGAAACTCTCGAGACTTTGCTAGGTCTGCTAGGTAAGACAGGATTTTCACATGAGATGTCTGAGTTCTTTGTGCACACGAAAGTAAGGAAAGTCCCCTCTGTGTAGCTGCCATATGGCCATTTAATGCTGAATACACCATTTCCTTTAAAGGAAAGAGAAAGGGGGAGATTGCTATTCTATTAAATTCACCTTTCAATAACAAGTTAATACAGCTCCCTAGTTTCTATCCCTTAGAATCATCGTTGAATCTTAGACCATTCTCAACCCATTAGTGGATAATATGCCATAAGAAGAAAGCTAGGCTTTTCATTGGAGCAGAAGATGAGACCCAACTGACAGCCTACAGAGAAGATGCTCAGCCTGCAAGGACCTTCCAGGCTTCCCCAATTGCAACATGTCTCTAGTCAATGTGCTACACAATCAAGGCACAAAAGTGTAAACCTTAACTTAATTTATCCTCTTCCCTCTGGTCTAATTTGGCTGTTAAATCCACACATCTTGAAGGAGAAAACAGCTGCACTAAGTCCTGTGAGCTGCACGTACCTAGAAACGTGAAGTATTCTTTGCTTTAGCTCAACAGACTCCATACGGTGACTCCCAGGCTTATCTGTCTGAGTGAGGGTGACGCAGAAATGAACAGTACAGTGTGGGTAGAGAAAGTCTCCTCAAACTGAGGTAACACTGAAATTAGCTACACTCAAATTCTTCAGCATCACGATGGTTTCCCACCTGTGACTCATCTGGCTGTCTTGCCATGGCCATGTATCTGCTTTACACAGTCCCAGAAGGGAACGCTTCCCGTCACACACCTACTGGGCTTGAAAACAAACATACAGCATGACTAATGCTTCACACCCAGTACAAATTAACCTTAAGAAATGATATCATTAAAATTATGTGCTCCTGGAGGTTGTTATGAAAGGCATATGTTAGCTAAGTAGCTGTCCAGTTATCTGACATTTTGTCTTTACATAGTCAGGATTCTGGATACTGATTGGAGTTAAATGCCAAGATAAAGTAAGATGCATTTGGGATTTAAAAAAAAAAATCAAAACATCTTGAAAAGTTAAAGTAAAGTATTTATACTCCCAGGAGATAAGACAGAGACACCATAAATCCTTCCCTGTCATTAGAACCGAACATTAGAGTATCTATCCTGTTCAAGAAAACCCACAGAAATGGGAAATGTCATTTATGAATAATTGTCCCCTTTTCTGGGCTCCTACTCACTTTACCAAGCCATCTGTAAAAATGGCCCCACCTCCATCAGAGCAAAGGGAAAAGAAAATTTATTTTTGACAAGATGACAAAATGTCAGGAGGGGTCCTCAGCAGGATCCTAGGAAATTGATTAAAAAGAAGACAGGCTTCTTTTTAAAATGCTATGAAATCAAATTTTTTAATGATATCCCATGGCTTTTTCCTATTCTCCATTAGTCTGGAATGGAAAATGTTCAAAGGATCTTGCCGTGAAAATGCTTCCTATAGAATAATGAAAATCTCTGCTTCCCTCTTGAAAGCAACATGAGCCTGCTATACATTAAAACAACAGACAACAAATGAAGTTACCATGCAAGTTCTGGGAAAGGGAAATGTAAACTCCTACTCATCTCTCCCTTGTCCCTTTTGATGCCATACATACATTCATCAAAGAAATGCAGAAACAAATTGAGTGGAGGATAATGAGTCTGAGGAAAAGTTTCAGAAAGTTCTGGCTTCTCTTTTAACAAACACCAAATCAACAACACATTGTTAGCTCATAA
Organism: Phoebastria nigripes; assembly: GCA_035582835.1. Lineage (NCBI taxonomy): Eukaryota > Metazoa > Chordata > Aves > Procellariiformes > Diomedeidae > Phoebastria > Phoebastria nigripes. The sequence continues at coordinate 2,775,230 of JAYKAV010003299.1, forward strand.
GAGACCCCATCCAAAATCAGTGAAATCAGTGGGAAAGCTCCCAGTTGGCTTCAGCAGGCTCTGAATCAACAAAAGCACAATTACAGATGCTTAAAATTTTTTTCAGTGAAATGACTTTTTAAATGAAAAATAGCTTTTTAACAACAGTGAAATTCTCTTGGGACCATTTGTTTTCATTTATGTACTTTTCTTTCTTTGGTGGAGCAGGCTGAAAATAAATAAATAAAGTGTTTTTCATTTCACCCATCCCCCAAACTTTTAAATTTCATTTCTTTCTTTTTCACTGGAAAAGGAGTATGAGAAAAAGCATGAAGCAGGGAAGGGTTCAAGAAGGCAACACAGTGGTCAGATCAGAGAGCTGGCCCACCTAGAAAGCTGGATGCCTGCTAGAAGCAGGGGACAAATGACCCCAGAGGTGCACAGCTTGGCCAGTTCTCTTACTTTCTTGGTTGTCCCAGCAAGTAACTTCTTTCTCTTTTGTCTTTTTTGATGTTGCACACAAATTGATTAAAGAAATGCAGAAATTATTACTACATGGAGTCTAAGAAAAACTTTCAGAGTCTTAAAATATCTTGACAGAACTGATAGATTTCAAACAAATACTACAGTGGAGCAGAAATAGAAAACATCAGTTGTTTCTTGGTCAGCTGCGGGTATATGGGGACCACACATGGTCACGCATGACAGCCTGCAGAGTTCTTCATGATTCTTCCCTCGTCTGTCCATTCAGTTTTCTGAAAAACATCAAAATACTCACAGCAAGTCTCCATCTTCTGCCATAATACTTGGAAGATCACCTTGTTGAGCTTCTGTGTAATTTTCCCCTTCAATGGAAGGTACCATGCACACAGAATCATAGAATCACTTAGGTTGGAAAAGACCTTTAAGATCATCGAGTCCAACTGTAAACGTAACACTGCAAAGTCCCACTAAACCATGTCCCTAAGCACCACATCTACACATCTTTTAAATACCTCCAGGGATGGTGACTCCACCACTTCCCTGGGCAGCCTGTTCCAA
>JAYKAV010003289.1:0-100706 GCA_035582835.1 Phoebastria nigripes
GCCTTCGCGGGTTTTTGCCTTCGCGGTTTTTGCCGCGGTTTTGCCACTTTAGGAAAGGTCCCCCGTCGCGATCCTCCGCTCCAGAGCCCTTCGCCTCGGTGGCTTCCGAGGTGGCTTCCTAAAAAATAGGACAGAGAGCTTTGTTTACTCTTTGATATTACTGGGTTTAGAGGGTTTTTCACTGTTTATGAGATCTATTTTCTTCAAGTAAATACAATTTCCTCCAAATGTTGAGTCTTCACTTAATTTATTAATGCTGTAATGAACATAACCTGATGTGCAATAATATTTTCAGGTGCCTTCGTAGTGTTAATTCAAAATAGCACTTGCTGTGTCACAGACCTCTCTGATATAGGTGAAAGAGGAGAAAAGAAAAACCTTGGATACAACAAATCAATAAATGATTTGCAGTACTGGCAGCTAGGTGACTCACTAGGGTCAAGATCAGAAAAAAAAGTTTTATTGCAGGCATTCTAGCTTCTAATCACTTGGTGACACTTTTTTTTTTTTTTTTTTAAAGCTGTCCTTTTGTCTGAGGTATAGCTAGAGCATGGACACTTGTCACCACATGGTCTATTTTTTCTGACAATTACAACAGTATATATGAAGTAGAAAAGAAAAGAAAGTTTACTATACCACAGTTCGAGGTCACTTGTGAGGGATTAAGAGTTCTTTGCTATTTGATGATCATTTCTGAGAAAAAAAACAAGAAGGCAAACAAAAAGGAACCCCAACTAACCAAAGAAAAAAACCTATTTGTTCTAATTTATGATAACTAGTAGGTTATTATATGCTATAAACTTTAATTAAGTCTTCTTACTGTTACAAGGAAAGTAAAAAATGTTATTCTAGTCATTTTGAGTACTATCCAAGACTGAGTATGTTTTGAAGTTTAAGGGTAACTTTAAAAGTTTAAGGGATCTTCAGAAGAACTCTGGGTTGTGGTAGCTCTGTGTTAGTGACGTGTGCTGCCTAATTTTGCACCCAATGCATTCTATGGGAGTTGTGTTACTGACTTCAAACACAAGACAGACAGGTCAGGAGTTCATGTTTCTGAATATATTGCAGGCATATATATAATACTGACTTGTGTGACTTTAAAGGAAAAATAATAAAACAGAAAGGTGAAACTAGGCAGAGGTGAAGAAAAAATGCAGCCAGATTAGGCCACGTTAAATATGGTGAATTAACCTCTGTCCTGTCCAAGAGAAAAATGTTGTGAAACGTAATATAATATAAATATTTAAAATAATAATATAAATTATTGTGATATTAAAAGGCAATAGGCATGCCTGGTTCCTAAAGCAGAGATATTTATAGTCTTACTGTTCAGAACTGTGGCTGTGGCTACATTATGCAGCAGGAACAGACCTGAAATCTTGGTGCACTCTGAGCATATCCCAAGTCCACGGTGGGAGCAGACTGCCCTGAGCATCACATCATTGTGCCCCTGAGTTTTCTTCCAAAGGAAACTGAGAATGGCAGTAAGGAGGGAGAGATGGTGCGCTCTGGCATGTCTCCTAGTATGGACAAGGGTTGGGGACAAGGTGCTGACCAGGACACACAGTCAAGCAGGACAACACACAGCACTCATCCATGGATCCAGCATGGATTCAGCCTGCGGGATGTGACTTCTGGGGTTTTGGGGGTTTTTTGTGTGTGTGGTGTTTGTTTTGGTTTGGTTTGGTTTGGTTTTTTTCTTACTGATTGTTTATGAACACTCAATATATTGGAAAAATATATTTTTTCAAAAATGTTCACTTTCTTTTTTAACTCCTTCAGCGTATTACAGCAAACTAATGACTGTCATCCAGAAAAATTACTGTCAGCACTGTCTACAAGAAAAAAACAACAGCAGAATTCTCTGCTATAGGAAACTGGGTTGAGAATAATGCAAATAACAAAATGGCACAACAGCAGCATTGAAGAAAACATTTTTCTGCATTGCAGAAAGCAACAGATGCATTTGCTTTAAGTTCTTTAAAAGTATACTATATGTTGCCTGCTTACTTTGCATTTTCAGAGTTCTGTATCCATGTTAACTAATGAAAGGGATGTAGGGCTTGACCGTAGACGTGTTATGTTGCTCCCTATCCTGCCACTATGATTCCAGAAGAGAGTGAGTTTCCACTTTTTACACAGAAAGCAAATACATAGGAAACCTTACAAACAAAGAGCTTTGATTCCACCTTTAAGCCAAGGGGTTTGTTCAGACAAGCACACAGATAGGTAGGTACCATGTCCTTGGTTAGAATAACTGTCATCTTCCCTGGAGCTGATGTGACCCAATTCCTTCTGAAGCTCCCAAAAAGTTAAATACATCAGTACCTTCTCTCATGTGGGTTTATGATTCTCTACTACATGTGCCATGAACTTTGACATGCATTTTATGCGGCATACTGAATTCAATTTTAAGAGTTACTTCCATGTATGTTCAAAGAATCTTTAACTTGGACTTTCTGATTTGGTTCTATTTTTCTGATTACTTACTGATCTGTAGATGGTGAGGACATGGTATCTTCTGTATTTGTAAAGCTTTCATAAATAAATACCATTGCCTGCATACTCCATTTATAGAGGTAAAGTTGACAGCAGTTTCATGATTTACTAACAGGCCAACCTCATTGCATGGGTGGGAGCAGAAATCAGATTTCATAACCTACTCAGAGAGTGGCTTCTAGTTAGGTAGCCCAAGCAAAAAGGATGATTCCCTCTCCAATGATTGTATGGAGAACTTAGATATTCTACAGAACTGAATCTAGTCATAAAATATTTAAAATTGATTTAGGATGGACCATTTTCTAACCCATTTTTAAATGTCATGCTTTGGAACAATATAATTTCTTCAATTAAACATAAGGCTGTTGATTTACAAGATCTAGGCTCTAAGAATGGTTTTGACTATTTCATAGAGTTAAAGCATAGAACACCTGGATATTTTAATCATAATTTCTTGTATATCACTGGCTATAAAGTGATGCAGGTTTTACCTTGATTAAAGCCTGTCAAGACTCAGCTTTTAGATTGCACCATAGAGAAAATCAGAGACCATGAAATCACCATTTGGAATAAGATACAGCCAAACAATCCAAGCAAATGATCCAAGTCTTTGCCACTGAAAAGGTGATTGCTGTGCCAATCTGAATTCAAGGAAAAATTGTTTTTAATCCCAGACTGGGATCTCAATGTGATCATAACATGCTGAGTCAGTCAAGGGAATGAAATGCTTGAGATTGGGTTGTCTACTCTCTCTGTGAGCTTTAGGATAGTTTATTTGGTCTCAAATCTATAATGTTTCAAAGGGAGAAGAAAAGAAAGAAAGAAGGAAAGAAAAACTGATTACTTCAAGTCAGTTCTGCAGGAAAAGAATGAAAAAATAATCCTGGCTTCTACAAGAAACTAGCTGAAACCATGAAACATAAGATTTGATTATACCCATCGTCCAGATGCAGAGCTGTGAATGTTATAAAGTCACTGACAATACGAGTGATCATATACTCCCTGGGGTCCATGTAGAGAAGCGCTAAGAGGAATACTCACCCATTCACAGAGGCAAATGATAGAAAGGATGACCAGGAGCACAAAACCCAATTCCAGTCCCACGTACTGGACAAATATTTTAACTCAAAATTAGAGTCCTCTAATTCTTGGGGAAAAAAAAGAAAGTATAGTTTTAAATAGTTCACAGCAGAATGCCTTTTCATCCACTTCACTGAGAGGCAATACAAATCTACACCAAGAACAGAGTTATGATTTCAGGAAGGATAAGAGTAGTAATACGCTGCTACTACATTTCTACTTTCCAACTGTTCCCACAGATGTCAGTGGAGCCAATTGTCACCCAATATGCATTAGTAACTTGTCCTTCTCAGTATTTGTTATCCTGCTGTCAGTATGTAATTTTCAAACTCTTCCAATGAAGATTTTCTATATTTATTGAAATCATAACAGGAAGTACTAAAAAGTGCAGACCCAAAAATCAGTCCCTTAAGGATCCCCAGCAGAAATGTCCCTGCTCATTATTACCTCCTCTGTAACAATTATATTCCGAGATATGTCAATGAGACCTTTTTTCAGTCCCTCTGATGTGTGACTAATTAATTCCCTAATGCAATCTTATTAATCAAAATGTTGCATAGAATTAAAATGTCTTGGAGAAAAAGGTGTGTTAAAGCAATAGAATTACTTTTATCAATGTGTAATTCTGTCAAAAAAACCCTACCAGAAAAACAGTGGCTTTGCTTAATGAGACTTACCTTCCATGAAACCATGCTGGCTGTCAATTACTTATATTTTCATCCTCTAAATCTTTATTGGTAGAGTGCCAAAATAGCCATTTGGTTATTTTACACAGGAGTAACACCAAACTGTTGTCCTCTGGTTTATCCTTTTTTATCTTTTTATAGGATTAAGCATACGTTACTAGATTTTAATCCCTTAACATTGCTCCAGTTTCCTAAGACTTGTTAAAACTGAGTTGTGCAAAGAGCTCCCAAGGTAATTCCCTTATGATTCTTGACTAAATTATCAGGGCTTTTTGACTTTATGAGATGTAATCTTAACAGATACTGTATCACTTCTTCCTTATTTACATCAGTATATTGTATAAATACATCCTTCTCATTTTGTCTGAAAACAGAAATCATCACAAAACTTGTGGGCCTTTCCTACACTGTTTTTCCAGTGACTTATGACTTTTATTCTGTCAGTGAAAAACGTTTAGTGCTGTATTTACCATTTTATTAGTAACAGAAGCAGAAGAGAGAAAAAGGGTAAAAGGCCAAACCGGGGGAATTTCTGGTTTGAATTTAACCCCGAGTAACATCACTTCTAAGACTTGAGGATAATTTAGGATTTATAATAATAGGTTGAAGGCTGAAAATGTAATTCATTAATGACAGCATGATTTTATGAAAGGCAGGTTTTGTCTTTTTTGGTTTCCTAGAACAGATATCAACACTAAGGAAGTTCTATAGTAACAAATCAGAAGTAAGCAAACCTCTTTTGACCTAAGGTATCCCTTATACACTGCTATTAAGGTCTCACCCATTAAGACTCTAGTTACCCTGTTGAGTATAACTAGCAAATGAAAAGAGAAAGGCATCTGTAGAGAATGAATCATAGCACCTGAAGCCTTTCCTGGTGCTGTCAACTTTATCCTGTACAGCACTGCATGATTCTTACACAGGTGACCTAGGTACCAAAATTATGTGGGCCAAAGGACTATGGAGCACAAATAGGACATCTATATCAGATGGGTATTGTACAGCATATGTTAGTGCAGATTTTTTAAATACCACAAATAATCATTACTGAAGAGAAAACTAGATTTTTAAAATTTAACCACTGAAAATAGCTATGTATCTATATATATAAATAAATAATACTACATAATACTAACTTGAATAAGGTATGCATAGAGCTTGATGTGGTGTTTTAAAATATTTTTAATATTTTGAAATGCGATGTTTTTTCATAAAACGTCAACTTGTATTAACAAAATCAACAACAACAAAAAGAAAAGAAATAAAAAACAAATGTATTGTCTGATTTGTCTCAATCAATGAGTTTTATGTTTTGCAGCATGAAGATTCTCATTCATTCAGGCACCTTTTCAAGCATATTTGGTAGTATAGTTTTCTGTTCCTGAAGGACTTTAGGGCCTTCAACATGTTTTATGCCATCTGTTGCATATGATATGATGTTCCTGCCTAAATCCTTCTTGATATTTATTTATTGTTTGAAACTACCATTTATGAATGTATTAAATTTATTCTCTAAAACTAGGATTATTGTATAAAATGTGTGGAATACTAAATAAAAATGAAATGGTAAGTATGACAACACTTTTGATTTGTGATACTAAGAGCAGAAGGTAAAAATGAAAAATAAATGTGGATAATGTATCATACATATTTTAGTTTTATAACATAAAAAGACCATCAGATTCAGATTGTTTTTATAATTGCAATAGCATTTATTATTTTGCACTACCAAAGGACTACCAAATTATTTTGACATGTCTTAGAAGGGATCAAATTTTCTTTTACTTTTGAATGTCTCTAAATAAACAGGTAATGATGCTTCTTCATTTGTAACTCAATATACTTTAAAACATTTGGGAAAGAAGTGGGATTCATGTAAACAGCTTCAGATCTTGGCTTGATTAACAGAGGAAACTGAGCAGCAGCAGTAACTGTGGAATGACCTTTTTTGTTGCCTGCTTTTTGCTTCCTGTTGAAAGAAAATGTATCAAGCCATAGAATTAAAATTGGGAGTCTAGACTTCAGATGCTAAAGGACATTTAGGTAATGAATGATAAATGATAAATCTGAGGGCCTCAGATTCAGCTTCTAGCACCTATGGCTTAATTTGGTTCTGTAGTAAGAATTAAAAAAAAAAAAAAAAAGGGTCTGTTATTAGTGTAATAGTCAGATTTAACCAACTGACAATGAATAAAATACTGTATTTGTTACCTGTTCTTCATTTAACTTCCCATTTTGTTCAAATAAGGTTATGATATCTATGTGTATTGAGTTACATAGGTGACAGCAAATCATGATTTCATCTAAATCAAAGTATAGTACACTGCTCTCTGCAGAGTATGTTCACTCTTCTATCAATACAAATCATACTGGGCCTTCTGATTTCCAGTGCCATGTCCCTGAGTAGTTTGTAAACTTAATTAAATGTGACTTATGCAAAGCTCTATAATATAGATGTAAAACTTGATATAAATTTTGAAGACCATTAGCCATAACAACATTATCTTGCTGTATCAGCAAAAAGATTAAATGAAGAATAGATGCAGAAGTCTTTTGCATATCAACTAATGCATATGAAGTTGGTTACCTAATGGTGATTAGATATAGGCAGATAATGAATCTATTATTCTTAATCCAACTTGTCTATCTGACTCATGGAAATACATACCATAATTATTAATTAGTGAGTATAAAAATCACTAATTGCCTTCACCTCCACAATTTGGAAAACAAGACTTAGAGCCAGACTGCCTAGTGCGTTTTAGGATGGTGTAACTAGGAGATCAAATCTGTCACGTTATCATCCCAGCCCTGGTCTCTGTGCAGTGATAAGTAGCCTGGAGTGTCCAGTAGTGTTCCACTAAATTCTAGACCTGTCTGTATGCTTGTTGACCACTTTCCACATAAGAATATATAATAGTGGGATACAGATATCTAGTGGTAGAGTCAAATCTTTTGTGTATCCCAAGAACATGGAGTAGAAAGAGACAGAAAGCCCACTAGCAGATCCTTAACAGTGACTGTTGCATTGAGGGAAGCCTGAATGAAAACATGTAAGGACTTTGAGACTTGTGATAGTACATAAAGAAGTACTTCATCAACTGATGGGAAAGAAAAAAAAGAAGCTTAAAATATGTTTTATTACTCAAATATGAATATTTTTGCAGTTCCATAGAGCTCAGCTCAGTTTATATAACAAGCCAGTGTCATTCATTTTTCAAGTGATCAAAATCACAGTTTCTACCATGACGAAAAAGGATTCTTAAGAGCTACTTTGCAGTAGATGTGTATAACTTGTAAAGAAATTTTACTGAGTATCTTTATAGCTAGTTACCCTTTTGATCTTAGAATAGATTAATATTCCATTATCTGCATCACATTTAAAAATGAGAAACTTCATACAATTCTATGAAGCTGTTAGCTTCAATTGTTAGGTGTTTTATCAAAAATAATCACCTTGATTTTATTTTAAATACAGTATAACACATTCAAAATATGTCTTTTTAGTGTCATCAGATTGAAGAACAAAAGTGACTACAGGATTTATGAGATCAGTTCTGCTTTCCTTACTCGGACAAAATTTGCATTGATTTTCAAAGGAGAACTGCAAAAGAAGGAATGTTGGTTTAGGCTAAGCAGCAACGTGTTACACAGTAAGACATACTAGGGCAGGTACATACATTGTTTCAGTCATTACCAGGAGGAACTAATATTCAGATATGACTGGAGCAATGAAAAACCCTTATGCAACTAGTGTTTTCTGTCACAGCACTGATGAACAGAGACATTTGGTCTGCATCTTTCCTTCTTTGGTGTTCCCACCTAGATCCTATTCCAGTTTGTATACCAATCCCAGCTGAAATATCCATTATTATTCCTATAAGGACATAAGAAATATATTTTTGAAGAGCTTTGGAGTTAATTAAAAACATTTCCCTATTGGGCCTTTCAGATAATATTATTAATCCTTTCACACATACTGAATTTCATGCAAATAGTTCCATGCAGGTAGAGATACCTGAGAAAACCAATCCCAAGATATCTCCTCAAGGTGCATTTCCCAGTACCTTCCTTAATTAAGAATGTTATCCTAAGTGAATCTAATGCTATTAGTGCATCTAAAATTTCCTGCTTAGAGAACATTAATAAAGTAATTCTGATGTTTAAGCAATAAATCATCAATGAGACAGGCAGAGGACAGAAAGTGGTTTTGTGGTCGTTCCTTTATCATAGCACTGCGGCACCGATCAGTATAGGCATGTGTCTGTGAGTTTCTGTAGGACTTTGCTTGCTGTTTTTCAAGGACATATCTGTTGACAATGAGAGCTGAAACAGCGGTCTAGTATTTGGGGTGTAGAACCCAGGACAGTCTCTGCTACTGTTCGTGCTACAAAAACTGGAGTTAGACGTGTATTATGAGTAACTTTTCCAAAATGATTGCCGAAATCAAAATTGTATTCTCTATTGCCATTATTTACTTAGAAATTGGAGAAAACCCATCACCAGTATCAACATGAAATTATTTATATTTAAATATATGAAAAGATTGCACCTATTGAACTAATAAATGGAGTTACCAATGAGCATCCTTCTAAACAGGTAAGATGTATAACTCACATGGCTTCAGAAGGTCCAAGAAGAATGTAGTGTCACAGAAACTTCATTTTGTGTTATATGTCGATTTTGAAAATACGCAGTATTAACCAAGAAAAGTGTGATCAGCTCAGTTTCAGTATACACTGGTAGACATCAAACCTTAAGTCAAGAGACAAGCAAACTGCAGATGCAATCAAACAAAAAATAACAGCAAGAATGAAAAGACATGTCTTGCAATAATCTTATACTACTGTGAGAACTTCAGGTTTCTCATTTCAAGTCAGAAAATGCAAGCAGGACACATGCTGTGTGATTGTTCCCAGTAAGATTTCGAAGACATCTTTGGCATAAGTCCTATGGAACCTCCACCAGATCTTCTCCTGTTACATCAACAACATATTTGAGCCTCAGAAAGGGAATTTTTATTTCTCCTTATGCTGTGGAACCAATAGATCTTTACTAATATTTAGAAACTGGATTATACAATTTTTATTCGTATTGTAATAAAACACAGTTCAGTATATTTGTTAGAACTATGTGTGTGTGTATCAAAATGGCAACATATAGCCATAAATATAGGACTTATTTTCAAAAGTCACTCAGGTTCTTAAGTACCCCAGTTTTTGGATGCTTAGTCTCATATAGAAACATGATTGTCATAAAATGCTTTGCACCATAAGTTCTCCATCCCTCACCTAACCTGTCTCATAAACTAAGACGCAAAACAGTTTTAGGCTTGCACATGCAAAACTTAGTTGGAACAATAGTTGTTAACACCCTGTATTAATTAATGAATTACATTTCACAGTGTTATCAACAGCGGTCTGAGGAGAAATAGCTAAAATAAAGATATTACAACAGACAGAACACGGGGAATAAATTACCTTTAGGCCAGTAATTACTGCTTTGTTATTGAATGTAAAATAAAAAATTGACATGTTAATAGTAATACAGATGAGATCAAAAGTGATAATGTTCTTAATATTTAAATTTAAGAGATTCATCCCACTTAGGATTAGAAGAGCCAAAGCAGTCCCTGGCTGTGATGAGAAAAAACGTTACACACTTGGGGAAAAAATTGTTCCACTCTTTCAGAGTCTCAGAGTTCAAAAAGAGAAACAGAGGGAGAACAGAGAAGCTGTTATGGAAGACAAGGAGGAATTAAATTAAATAGTAAAATTATTTTGCCTGTGCCAGTTCAAACAACAGGTGGATAAACTGAAAATTCAGTAGGAAAATCTAAATTATTTTTAGATGACAAATAAAAGCAAAGATGAAAAACAGAAAATAGAAATATCTAGATGTATAGAAAACATAAAACAAATCTCCTTGACAATAATGTGTATTTGTTTATAAAATATGTCTTTTTGTATAGCTGCAGCACTCAAGACTTACAAATTCTCTTGTCCTATTTGCAGGATCTCTGGACTGTTTAATAGAATTCACTTTGTGTAATGAAATTCCCTGTTACACAGGTAGTACTTTTAGGCTCTGTAATTGTACAGTCTGYGGAGTGAAATTCTAGCTCCTCTGAAGAGAACGGAAGAACTCCCTCCTGGTGAGCTTAATCGGTGCAGGCTTCAACTTTCTGAGTGTAGACCTTCCATTTAATTCCCTCTCTTTCTGCTGGTATTTTTTGAAAAGGCATCAATACAATATTTTACTTATCATAGGAACACGGAATGGCTGGTGTGAATACTAGAAATTCCAGAAATAGTTGCCAAAGACATGGTGTCACAGAGATCCTGATGCAGAAAACAGTTCTTCTTTCTTTCCCTTTGCCTTCAAAAAAGGAAAAAAAGTTCCCCCTGTAGAAGAGACTCTTGATGTTCTCACTTTGCAGACACATGTGGGGAGAGGAAACAGAGAAAAGTTATCCTACTCACTCCTATCCTCTTCAAGATGATTTCCCTCCAAACCTCTTGTAGGAGATGTATCTGAAGGCTATGAACATTCTCAGTAGACCATAAAAAGTTTTCTCAGTGAGTCACAGGGCTTATTGTCCTGCTTCAGAGGTACAAATGCAGAATTTATCTTAAAAGAGTTATAAAAGTTTCCAATGTTCCCTGTTGTTTGCATGATTTTGCAAGACTGGTATTTTAAAATGCGATTCTCATATGTAGTCAAGTTTGAACAGGATACTATGATAGGACTATTCTGTGTAGAAACAATTATCAGAATTAAGCTTCAATACAGAATGAAAGTTCTGAATCAGACTCCACTATTGCTGATTATTTGGACTCGTGAGTTGTGTTAGCTAATGTAATATCTAGCAGCATTTTACGGGTCTGATATCTCATCATTAGGGTTAATTGAATACAAGGCTTTTTGTAAAGTCTGAAGTCAAGTGTTTGCATTGTGGCAAAACTAATAACACTTCACCTTCATTATACTGGTGTGGCCTTAGGAGATAAGTGTTTAGAATGCTGTTATAAATATGTGTTGTTATGATAAGGATAATTAGCAAGAGAATTAATATGAATGGAATTGAGTTATAGGGTCATCAGAAGAACATATTACAACTGTTCAATTAATTAGTATAATTATTTCTAGAGTAGGAGGAGTATCAAATATGTGGTTTTGTTTTCCTTCTGCAGTCCCAAATAACAAGGTAAAAATAACTATTTGAGAATTATACACATTACCATTCTAAAAAGGTTCCTTTCTTGGTTTTAGTCATCTGTTTATGTAGAAAATACAACAAATTAATTTCTGGCACTTTTAAAATTTTATTAGTTCTATATACTAATAATATATTCTATATAAAGTATAATGTATTCTGTATATATTCTATATTCTACATGTATTCTATATACATGTTTAATTAATGTCTGGAAAACACTTTCATACCTCACAGGCACTACCTACTCATAAGGGCAATAGGCAGYTACATAAATATTTCTAAAGCTTTTCTTCATTGATGTTTATAATTTGCCAAGCTACAGGAATTTATTGTTAATAATTAATCTTCTTTATGTTACCTAACTGCTAAGTGATCATTATGTTACTAAAGTTACCAAGCTATCAAAGGTGCAGTGGTAGGGAATTAAGTACTAGAGTGGCGAATGTGCAAGCCATTCATATTAGCAATAACTGCAGTCTTGCATTTGCCCTATCTTTGCTATTTCTTTATATCCAGACTTCATTTAGCAACTGTAGAGAATTATTCAGGCATTCACTTTTTTCCTTAAAGGTACATCACAGTAGATGCAGCCAATGGATATTCCTTGTCTTTGTATTACAGAGACATTATGGTTATCAGTATGCCCTCTCTGAAATTTTCTTTGTGGGATAAGGAGTGTACAATATCAGTAGCATAAAACTTTCTTCTGCTTTCTGTGCTTATACACAAATRCCTTTCTCTTTTATTCTGTCTTACCTGAGTTTTTTTCTAGCTATTCTGCTCAAAACCATAGCTTCTGCACTTCTTGTTTTCAGCTCTTTTCCTCTTCTCATTCAAATCTACTTGGATAATTTCTGCCGCCATCTTGCCAAAGAATAGAAAGAGTAACCAACCAGCAGATTTTTGGATCTTGTCGGCAGCTAAGAAGATGAGAAATACAATCTTTACATATAATGACTGGCTCAATGTCGTTATGATCAATAACAGAATCCTTGGTCCCACTGCAATGCAAATAACAGTAAAAAATGGGAATAACATTATTAAATTATTAAGGAGTTGTAAATAGCAAAATTCTCACATGAATAACTGAATGATATAGACTAATGTTTGTTTAATAATCCTTGTCTTATTTTTTTTTTCCATTTCATTTCATTTATGGTTCTCAAGTGTAGTGACAAATCCCCGTCTGATCACATTTAAAATCAATTCCTGTTTGAATAAGTAAAATATTATGTCCCATGAATACATAGTTCAGTGACAGAGAAGCACAGACCCTACTGCTGCTTTTTATTACTGCTGCTAATTGTTACAGGTTAGGTAAATGGGGGGAGAGCAGTGGATATTGTCTATCTCGGCTTCAGTAAGGGTTTTGACATTGTCTCCCATAACATCCTTGAAGAGAAGCTAATGAAATATGGGCTGGATGAGCGGACAGTGAGATGAATTGAAAAGTAGCTGAACAGCCAGGCCCAGAAGGTGGTGATCAGTGGCACAAAATATAGTTGGAGGCTGGTAACCAGTGTTATGGAAATACCCAGTACAGGAGAGACGTGGAGCTACTGGAGAGAGTCCAGCAAAGGGTCACCAAGATGGGTAAGGGACTGAGCACCTCATATGAGCAAAAGATGAGAGAGGTGGGACTGTTCAGCCTAGAGAAGAGAAGGCTCAAGACGGGATCTTATCAATGTATATAAATACCTGAAGGGAAGGTGCAAAGAAGACAGAGCCAGGCTCTTTTCAGTGGTGTCCACTGACAGGATAGTCTTAATCTGATGGACAGAAGCACTCAGATGATTCCTCCCTCTTGGCCTTCTACATCACAATAGCGACGCTGAACACATTTTCCCAGTAGGCACATCCATGCGCGTGTGCATACACACAGAGTTATTTTTCATGTCCAGCAATTTATTTTCTTCTGTGCAGTAGTTTCTTATGTTCTGCTCAATTAACGTAACCTTCAGCCACATCTAGTTGTTTGTTTGCAGCCTTAACAGTCAGCATGTTGCCTTATGCTGAGTTGGCACAATGTGCACTGCAGTTTTGAGTGTAAGGAATTAATATTGGCATTTTGTACTCTGACATTATATAATCATTCCTGGAGATGGAAGGATGCACTTTCAGCAGCTTCTGATACCTTTCTGGTCATTCGTGCATATCCTGCTCAACTTCTTCTCTAAAACAGGAGTCTGTATTTGCCCTACCTGAAAAGATGCCCAACTAAGATGTTACAATACCTGAACAGTACATGTCAGGCCCACAGAGAGATTCAGATTTCCTTCCTCGCCTTCTCAGGCTCCTCTACAACCAAGAAAGATGACTATTGACTTCCGAAGGCTCCTTCTGCAGATTGCAGTAGGCCTTCAGTGCCTTTTGCACTGCTTCTGTTTTCAGCAAAACTCTCACTTTGATTTGGCAAGACAAGGATTTCCATCTTTCTTCCAGTGCACAGCCTTTAACTCTGGTCACTCAAAGATCTTGACCTTTGAATTTTATTGGAGTTTAAGTATACACAGGCTTGAACTAGGACACTTCTGAGCAGAGACCAGAGCCTGTGTTTTGTTGTTTATAACACTTTTCACACTAAAGTAAAAACAGTTATTTAACTCTGGTGCTCCTAGGATGTGGAAATTCATGATATGAAGTTTTGTGGATCGCTTTTTTCCAGTTAGAAGCTGCTGTTGTCCACCTCTACTTTTTGCATCCTAGCAGAGGTTTTAAACATACCTCTCATTACTTTTAAGTGTGACACATGTTCCCAAATCCTGTTTTCTTGAATGAGTAGAAGAGGAACTCGCTACACCAAAGGCTGTACATGAGACAGACATTCACTTCTGCTATTGTCTGATCCAATAGATTTCAATTATCAAAACCTTTACCCTAAAGTCCTCAGGTATCTGTCCTCARTACACTTGATCCCTTATGCCTGCTCAAACTCTTTTTCCCCCATTTAACCACTCAAGACTTTTTTTTTGTTGTTGTTTTTGTTATTAATTAGACACCCATCTGTGATTTCTTAAACCTTTTACAAAACTTATTCTATTTGAACCAATGAAGCACAACTCTCCTTCTATTCAATCAGTTGTTTTTAATTGATCTAACCAGATGCAAGTTCCTAGCCAGTTAGCTAATTTCTTCAATTAATGAAGCCAGCTGTCTCACAGTCGTGTTATTGATCATTTTCAGGCCTAAGTGTCTGTTATTCCAAGCATTTTAATGGTCATTTCCAATTGCCTCAGATATCATTACATACGATCATTACACTGTCTTTTTATTAATTTCATTAATCCGAGGCATTTTCACTTCTCTTACCACTCTAACACTCCAACCTGTTCTTCTTTAAAAAGAAGCACCCTTCCATAGCTAGGAAATGTAAAAGTATTACTTCTCGTTTCTCAGATCTTTTTTTTTTTCAGAACACATCTCTGGCATAATGCCTAAAAAACCTTTTGCTTAGTAGGGAGCTACTGCATTTCTGTATTAAACCAATGCTTCACTCGTTTTTCCTTCCAACCATGTATGGCTTTACTTATTAAACTACTAATTTTGGGGGGATAGACRCTCTCCCAGTAATAAATTTGAGAAATAACAAGTATTCTTTGATTACTACTAAGGTCCAAAATAATCTAGAGGAAAATGTTCTACTAGCTGGAACACCCCTGAATTTAGGAGACAAGAATACAGACACCTTCTGCTCATGAAGTTCAATTATTCTGATCACTGGGCCATAAAAGAAGATAGAAAAACTAAGTTTATATTTAATATCTTTCAGCAGTTTGAGACCAAGACTACCTCACTGTAAATCATCTTCAGTCAGTGCTCTCTTATCCAAAGAATGAAAAAAGAAAAATACAGAAGGTACTGCAAGAGTAGATTAAATTGTTATGAATACTCAACCTCACCTACAAAGTCAAAAGGATAGAACAGAAGAATGGATTGCTGAGTGAATCTGGTATCTTGCATAGAGTTGCTTTTCAGGATAGTGATATTAACAGCATTGCAGTCCAGCATCTTGCTCTTTTGAATGTGCAGGATTAATCAAGGATTAAAGTTAGCATTATTTATTAGAATAATGTAAGAACAAAATCTTCTCTCAGCAGCCACTTGTGTAATGCGAGTAAAGATTAAACTTAGGCTCCACATGTTATTTAATATCACATATCATTTTAATTACCTGAATAATCCTTTTAAACTGCATGGGACTGCAAAGGTACTAGAGTTAAACACATTCACTAACTACCACCTAAATCAGAACTTGAGAGCAGTGTCCCACGAACAGAGTGGAGTACTGTATAACTTTACTTAACTGACCACTGGTTATCCAGAATTTCCAAAACAGATCACCAGATTCTTTCCATCTGGTAGCCAAATCTATAATTACCTGGCTTATTTCATGCCATCCAAATCTTTCAAATGACAGAGGATATAATGGAAAAAAAATAGACCCAATTCTTTTCTCATTAAGAAATATGTAACAAAGAAGTAGCTTTGCTGCATTTGTTGTAATGGTACTAGTGGTAGAAGAATTACACTACAAATGCCTTATTTCTATCAAAGAAACACAGCAGAGAGTTCCCAGAATCAAAAATAATCTATATTTTCTTCTTCAAGAAAGAGTAAAATGCTCTATTTAACAGCTACTGGCTAGTGCTTACTGCTGCAGACAGTGTATGTGCTAGATGAGCTGTGGATTAGTAATGCCTTTTTTCATCCTATTTAATCTTTTGTTCCATAGGGATAATCCAGCAAGGTGCTGAGTACTCTTTAGCATGTGCTGAGTGCTCCAAGCACTAGCACAGTACAAATGGATCCTTTCTTCCACAGTGCTTTGCAGATTTGAGCTTTTGTACTTGTGGACATCCCAAGGCACATCAATGACATTGTACCCTTCATTACAGCCTTTGAAAGAGTCACTGCCAGACATTGCCCTCCTGCGAGACATTAAAATGACCAATGAACTCACAACTTCGGGAACAAAATATAAACACAATCTATTTATATTAACTTTGCCACATAACCAAGAAAACCTTAGAGCCATTTGCTATGCATTCTTTCTCTTAAGATGAAGGGGAAAAGAGGGAAAATAAGTGAAAATATTCATTGTGTTAGTTTTCAAAATTTCAGGTTTCCCTTCTTTCATTCTTCTTTTTGTTGGCTTCCCACTTCCATCAATTTGAATATAAATTTTAGCTCTGAAAAACTGGAAAGTCTTAAAATACATATTTTTTTTTTTTTTTTTAAAATCCTCCTTTCTCTGAGCATATGCTAAAAAGTATGTACCTGAGTATGAAAGTTGGCACTGCCATACTAGGTCTGAAAGGTTAAACTAAAAGACTTCTTCAACAGAAAACAAAAATGGAAAGTGATAATAAAAATATACGTGTAGCATTCTCCTTGTAAACTGCAATTTCAAGTGAGACGTGCCAAGGGTCAAAACTCTAATGTAATGATTTGTCAGAAAGCCTGTGGATAGAAGAAATTGTGAACACTTCAGCAAAATCCTGTTGTTCCATCACCGTTGTGAATGCCTAATGCTGATGCTTTAATAAGTGGCTGATTGCAATGTGACATCCTCTAGGTATAAGCTAATACTCTACTTCCAGTTTCATAGTTGCAGTTGACCCTATTAAAGAGCTGTTAATGATTAATTCTATTAGCATTTGTTGCTGTTAAAGACAATGAGCATGATACTATGAAATGGATATGTTAGTAGCATGCAACCTTCAGCCTTATACTTCATAAGGTAACACATCATTAAAATACAGATAAGGATTAAACCAGAGACTGATTTTGTAAGTTGATTAAGATAGAAGTATGCAATAATTCTTAAAATAAATATGTCATAACCCAAATAATACTGAATATATTTATACATTAAATTTCACAGATATGTTCAACAAAGGGAATAGACAGCTGAATATTTCTCTAGGTAAGAGTGGCAGAACAGTGTAGTTATAAAATATGTAAAATGTATTAGTGTTCAGTGTTGCCATTTACAACACATATCTATTTCTGTTTCACGTTAGCCTCTACATTGTGCCCTTCAGTGAATCCAAATGTCTACTGAAGCAAAAGACCTTTGTCTTTCAAATTTTAAATTCCTGGTGTATAGGTCACTCATGTTGACCAATGTTATTTTCTTACTGTTTAAGTCACTTGTCTGCCATTCCAAATTGCCAGTCAGCATTGCCTTGGGTAGAAAGCTCTTCAATATTTGATGGTATATAATAGCAAACACAACATTAGATAACAAACTTGTTAAAACCTTGTGTTTAACCTTTCCTGTTAAAAACAATACTGTAAAGCCTCTATGGGCACAGGAATTGCATAGCCTTTGCTGACACTAAAACAGGCCATGGTTATTGCTGAAGGCATCTGACCTAACAAAGTTTCATTGGAAATAACAGAACAACTAGGATCCTGAAGAAAAAAATATGTTTAATATTGTTTTATGGTGGATATTATATCCAAAAGCTCTTAGCAGTCTGTGAGAGTGTACCCTATTTTGTTTTATTTCTTCTTGCATCAGTTTCAGTATTGTCAAATACAAATAATTCCATGGCTCAGTGTTTGAAAACTTTTTGCATTGCATCCTATTTAATAAAATATTAAACAGAAGACTAACAACAAAAATGCAAAATTTGTGCCCACCTCCAAAACAGGGAAAAAATCAAAACACTGATATTCTTTTCAATGAAGTGGTCTCATCACTGTTTAAGAGAATAATATTTTTTGTATTAATTACTAGCGTTTGATTTTTCTGAGCATTAGCAAAAGAACAAAATATGCCAACATAAAAACAAAAAACCGCTATATTTTTCCTTCACAGGAAAGACTTTATAATTTACAAAGAAAAGACTAAAAAACAAAAAAGTGATTCAAACKTGACTAATAACTGCTGTGTAACTTTCAAAATGCATTGTGCACAAAATCTAATAAACCAAGTACATACTTACAGAAATTCAAATATTGATTTGTATTTTTTAATTAATTCTGTTGTGTCATTTGTAAACTGCTTTGTGTTTCCTTTCACAAATTTTCCAACGACTTTTTTTGCTGGAAAATATTCACAGAGTGAACTTAAAACAGTTCCAATTGTTTGTGGAAACTGAATTTTGAACATCAAACTAGAAAATATGTGCAGTAGAATAATTTGTATGCTATATAATCATGGAAAAGGAAAAAGGTATGTTGTTTATGTACTGTAATGACACTATATAAATGTGATGCTTATTATTTCACAAAACAAAATGTTAAGGAAGAACGGAACAAAGTCCAATAATTTATCCTGATTTCACAGATATTTCACAGATTTGTTTGCCTTTCATTTTAAAAAAAAAAAAAAAATCAGCTATTCATGGTTGAGTTTAATGGCTATTTATTTCAGAATATTCACCCAAATGCACAGGAAAGCTCTTCACAGCAAGACAGCCAGCAATTTCTTATATTGACCTAGAGAACAAGAACATTTTTACAAGCTTCTGAGTTTTCATTCCTTTTTCCTTCTTCCTTTCCTTATTTTTAACATTTCTTCCAGAAGTCAATAAATCATGTTGTCCTAGAAAACATATGGTTTGTCTTTATATCTTACCTGTTGTCTGTCTGAATATAACTTAGGCACATTTATACTCTCTTCTCACAGAGCTTGTAGAAACACTGCAAGAAGCTCTCTTTTTTCATTTTGGGAAAAAAAGCATGAAAGTTGGTATGAAAACACCATTGTAAGACTTCCAAATCTGTTTTAAGATCACAGAAAATTATGGCAAGGGATTTCAGAACATTTTCAAGAAAAAAGTAAGTTTTGAAGAGTACTTCTTTCCTTAATTGGAAAACTGACACAAATTAAAATTTTCTTTTTATGTTTTTTTTTTTTTTTTTTTTAATGTTAATTCCAATTAATATTTTTCTGAATAGCCCAATGGGAAGTGTATTAATGGAAAAATGTATAGAGCAGTTACTCACCTAAGTGTCTCAGTTATTCATCTCATGGTACAAGCAATTTCATGTTGTTTTAAGCTTTGAATTACTAATATGAAGACTAATGTTAACTATGCTAGTTTTCTGAAGAATTTATTGCTCAGATAATACCTATGCGGCATTTTCATGAATTCTAAGAAGCAAATTTCCCTCAGTTTTTGTCTTTTCAAAGTGTTATAACTGGATGTACTTATCCAAATTATCATTCCGTTTGCAAATTCTGATGGGCATGGGATCCCTGGTATGGGTGTAATTCACCAGTTTTTAACACTATTGAATGACTCACCATTAGTTTAAGTGTCACCGGATCTAGTAATGACGTATTTCTAATTTCTGGCACTAAATGTATTGCAGGCTGGAATTTTGGTCTATTCTCTTCACTTTTTAATGACTGGCTGAAGCTTTGTTGCATACATCTAAGTAAAGCATAAAGAAATTGTTCATACTGATGATGTTTCAGTTAAGTAGTAAAACTGTATACTAAACCACATGCATGTGTGGGAAGATGAAATCCATATTCAAAGTTAAATGTTTTAACCTGTTTTCTTAGGAAATTTAGTAATTAATTCTTCAAGGGCTAGGGCTGGCAAAAGAAGGAGAGGGACTTCAGGGACCTAGGGCTAATCCTGTAATCYTGAAAATGTCTACTGACTTAATGCCTAACTGTGGAGGTGTATAAACTCCACAACAACGGTGATATTTTAAGTACCCAAGGTGCTAAAAGGTTCTCCTTCTGTGTCTGCACAGCACTGATTTTGTGCTGACAAGACTAGGAAACTTCTGTTTGTCTCAAACCAAAATCTGTTCTCTATGTAGAAAGATGTCCCATTAGGACTCAAGTTCAAGTAAGCATTTTCTGAAATTGCTTGATACATGCTTTTAAGATAGACACATAAAGTAAGCATCTCTGGTCACCTGTTTTCTTGAAGTGAGTAGTTACTCAATGGTATCAAAGACATACAAGGCTTTCAAATATTAGTCTTTCATATTTCTGTTATAATCTAAAGCAGAGTGAAAAGAAAAACAAACAACAACCGAAGCCCAAACAAAACTAGTCCATTTGTTTCAAATACTCCTGAAATATTTGATTATTCAAGATCCAGTGTTCCCCATCTGCTATTTCTCTTAAATGACAATTTTATGTGGCTGGGATTGGTTTCATGAAGAACTTTCATGCTAACATGCTGCGTGACCATCAGGTATCTGTCTGACTCTGTTGAAGTATATGTGAAACAAAGACAGCAGCATTTCTCTTCAGCACTTTAGCTTTTTTTTTTTTTTCAATAAAAAATGATCGTTTATTTGGTTTCTTTAGATATGCTCCTTAAAACTGGTAAATTTGCAAATCATTATTAAAGCTCTAATCACAAACAGAAGCATAAAAAGTTGAAGTTAATGTGTTTTTTWAAAAAGATTTTTACTCCACAGTGAAGGATGGTCAGTCATAGTTATGTGGAAAAGGATGAGGTTGAAATAGATATGTTGAATAGGTTAGATGGCTTTCTCCTGCTTCCTCCATAGTTCTACTTAGTCACCCTGGGCAACTTCAACATATTTGTGCCTCAGCTCCTCACCAATGAAATGGGGACTGTTGCATTTCTTTTAAATACTGTGGAGTGGAAATGTACTCTATCAGTTGTATGCATAAGTCACAAGCTACCATAAAGTACTTAAATACTTAAAGTATAGTTGTGGAGGAATAAAGATATTTGAATCCAAGAAAGTGATCTGTCAGTCACTTCTTAACCACAGACATCTTGTTTCAATGCAGAAAATTGCTTGAGGTTCTATTCCTGAGAGCGGTTAAAAGGTGAGTGTCCCTTGTCTTTTCCCATTGCAGCCTTCTCTCATATTTTGTCAATAACATAGGGGCTGCTCCACTCCTTATTGGAAATTAGCCAATGAAATAAGAAAGTATTAGAAGCAAACTAAAGAATATTTTAACTTGGTTTCTCTCTCCCTTTTCTATTGAAACAAAAAGTGCAGAAAGATAATTAGCTTTGCAGTCTCCACTCCTTTTTCAAATCTGGCTAAAATAAACCAGTTATTTATTATAATAACTGGTGTTGTAACAAACCAGGTGCTCACACACACACACACACACATGCACACAGACCTAGAAATAGTGCTGATATGTATGGGCAGCTATGACTTTGCTCCTGTAACACTGGATTATGTGCTAGGGCAGGGATGTAAATGAGGGTTGCATGTGGCCCTTGTCTCTCCACAGGTATCTTCACTAGGGATTCTTCATACATGGAGGAAACCAGGTTTCCTGTGCTAGGAAAACCACAGGAGTGACCTGGGAATATATGGCTTCCTATTTCTACATCAGAAAACTGGAGATGTGAGTGAATGCAATAGGTAAAGGCAGGTAATCTCTTGATAAATACGTGCTAGCACATGCATATGGAAAAGATCACACAAGCCTTATTTTCATAAGAACTGAAACTAAAACCAAGGTCTATAGAAGACTATAGAAGTCTATAGAAGTCTATAGAAGTCTATAGAAGCCTATAGAAGTCTATAGAAGCCTATAGAAGTGCCACTCAGCTTTTCCACACTAATCCTGGAGAGTCTCCAACATCCTGATTATAAATATAGACTTTCCCTTGCTTATTTTTCTGTCCTGTTTTCATGAATGCTACATTACTTTGTACACAGAAATGCACTTTCAATAAAAGAGATGGAGAGCAGCCCTCTTTCCTCTAGTCAATAATCTGGTGCTTTGACCCTTTCTTACAAAGCAAGGATGTTCATGTAAACTTTCATCACTGAAAAGTGCCTATACTGCCAATCAACTTTAGGAAAAGGGTGCCTTCTCTTTCTCTCTCCAAYAGGCAATGAAAGGAGACTTGTGCAGCCCTGAATCAATCTTGTGATAGACAACTTCCCTTTTGGCAAGCTCCGGGCAGTTCCCTCCTTAGCATATAGGATCACTGAATAACGTTTTCTGAATCACCTAAAAAACTCCCTTCAGTCAGTAGAGAAAAGTATATAAATTAAGCACCTCATTTAGAAAATCTGAATCGCCCTCCTGCAGCTAAATCCTTACCCTTACACAGTAGAGCATCTATATAGATACTTTAAAAAAGTGGATTGAATCTTGACTGGTTTGTTCCAATACCCGACAAAATATGTATCTCTCTTTAGAGTAACTGAGGTCTTTTTACCGAAAGTAGTTTTCTGATACCAAAGACTAGAATTTAATCCCATTTAAATAAAATTATAATCTGTTTTTTTGAAATGGTATCACAGTCTATAAAGTGAGTAAAGTCTGCACATCTTGGCACAAGTATCCTGTATTCACTAAAGTAATCTATCTGTTATCTACAGCTAAGCAAGAGCTTGCCATACAATGTCATCCACTAGTTAGTTGTTTTATTAATTTATTTATACCATGTATACATTAATTAATTTAGATCATGTAATGTATATTTCTCAGGAACATTTGTGTTTCGTGATTAACTAGGCAATTATTGATAATAGGGGAGCTGCAAGTAGAGAATAAAGGCAATATACAGTAGTAAGTGTAAAACTTTAATAATTATTTTTGCCACATTAAAAACTAATATTGAGCCTGGTACACTGGAAACTGTATATGATCTTATAATATTTATACTAAATTTTTGCAGTAAACAGCTGAAAGAAAGCTATTTACTTTGCATGGTTAATTCTTTTAACTTTTCTTAAATACAAAACAGCACCTGCAAATGATAACAAGAACTTTTTTCAGAGCATGGCCACCAAACAAACCCAAGTTTTATTTGAGATAAATAGTATTCTGAAGTTTACTAAAATTAAATTGCAGTATAGTTTTAAACACACAAGTTCTTTGCATTACTGTTTGAAGCTTCTTTGCTGCCTTTAAGACTTATTAGCCTTTAATTTTATTTACCATTACAGTAATCTAGGTAGTGATTGCTAGATTCTCAGACTAGTTTTAGGATCTGCCAGTGAATACATAAAACCTCTGAATGCATTAAGGCTTMATGTTCATTTGTTCTGGAATCCCCATCTTTCTGGAAATTTCAGTGTTTTTTCCACTTTAAATAACAGACAAAATTTACTTTTCTTGACAACATTGACTTCTGAAAATACTGTTGTGATTCTGCAATACCACAGAAATTTTTCAGACAGCTCCTACACAAGTAATCAGCTTTGCTTTCTTGCTGTCTCCTTCTACCTACTTGCACTTGCCATGTTGCTAGTTTGAAGTAGATATATATGGTAAAATCTAAAATAGCTAGCTGGGATACCTCCAGCTATATTTTGTGACAGCTCAGGATTCAGCATTTCCTGTGTAGCTTGGCTGACCAGTTGTGCTTCACTGGGATCCTGACCGCTCAGGATGTTTTGCTAATAGTATCTGAGTTAGCAATATAATCATAGCTTACATATATCTGCAGTACACAATTGTCTGTTGTAGAGTATAAACATATCCTCATTGCTGGCTGGTGCAGGGAATAAACATACTAAATCCTAAATAGTAGCCATTGTAAAGACAATAGAGTGGAAGGCAACAATATTCTAATTTTAACAATTAATATAGGAGTATAATAATTTTGTACTAAGAAAAAACATTTTAAAAGAGTGACTATGTATTTTTCTGTCACTAAAATGGTTTCCTATCTCTTCTTTTCTGAATGCAATTAAAGCAATATTCTGCCCTACACATATCTACATGTAATTTGAGAATGCTAATGTACTATATAGAAGAAAAAGGTAAATAAAGGGAGAAAGGTTGGTTTCCAGTTCATTAGAAACTCTCTGGTGGAAAATCAATGTTAGCTAAATGGAGGACAGAAAAAGTAAAGGAAAAATCTGTCTCAGAGCCTCTCGCTAAAAAAAACTATGTATGATTYATTGGCAACTGAAAACACAGTATTGTATAAGTCAACCAGTATAGTAAAGTCATATGAAACTTAGTAGAAACCACTGTTTTTCTGCAGAGCTTTAAAAGCCACAATCAATTTTCATGATGTAATAAACTCTCAGTGATTATCAGGGTACCACATCAGAATTATCAGTATGTGTCTTTGGTATATAAAGGGGAAGGAAGTGGAAAGCAGCTCTTTGAACCAATTTCGTTCCACAGTAAAAGTTTGGTAGTTTAATTCCCAGACTTGGGACATGCCCTGTTTCAAGGCTATGAGCACCTCCAGAGGGTCCTTCCCTTCCATCTTCTGATACAAAAGGAAGAAAATAGCAAGTGGTTGGCAGGGCTTTATGTATGTTGAAATTTCTCTGTAGAGATACTAACCTGATGGGCATCAGTGGCAGAAGTCCAATTCATTCTACTGAATTCATGATTTTATCCTTAAAGTTCAGTCTAAAGTTAAATACCTTTGTTTTTTTGTTTTGKTTTGGTTTGGTTTTTTTTAAGTCAGACCATATTATGCTGCCATTAAATCCAGGTTGGGTGTCATAAAGCTATGCCCTAAAGCTAAGCAAAAGATGGTGGCTGAATGCATGGATTTCTGGGTGAGATTTTATTGCCTTTATACAGTGGGTCAGAATAGACCCACAAGACTGCTTTATGACTTAGGAAAACTGCAAACTATTATTTGTGCTGGTTTTTATAAAATAAAGTTTTTACAGTACAATCTTCTGTTGGATTTCTTGATATGTTTTGGTTTATCATCATCAAGAAAAACCTGGAGTTATCTTTCAGGAACAAAATAAGAAATCAGTTTTCATTCAATTACTGTTAGCAGACTATCACTTGCTGTATTAATAGTATTATCTTCTTCAAATAAAGCCAGTTAAAGTGATGTAAATGATTACCATTTTAAAAACGAAGCATTTTCAGCAGCAGTTACCAAACGTGAGTAATGCAAGTCATGAACAAATGAATGAAACACTAAAACTTGAGGCATAAATCTGGAATAAAATTGCATCGTTGACAGCTGCACATGAATGATCAGGACATACATTTGGAGTATGAGAAAGAAATAATCTGCAATTGAAAGGTCAGTAGTTGTAAGCATTAACATTAAATGTTAAATTAAATGTAAATTAACTCCTGATTCATCCAGAGTGAACTTAAAATCAAGACAGATCAATTACCAAAGCTTGACCCATGTATGTGTCTATGGCCTAAAATACTACAGACATTTCAGATTCTGATTCTAATGGGAAGGTAGAAGAGTCACTGGAAATAGCACTCGTCTCAAATATCTTTAGCCATTGAATAGTTGTGTCAGCTACTCATCTAGCCTCCTTCCAAAGTAGGTGGAGTGACATAGGCACCTGTAGAGGATGATTCATGCTGTCCTAAAATACATGTCTTTGGTAGGATGAATGATCTTCTGGAGGTAGAGGGACCACAGAATAACTTCAGTTATGGCATTAGGCATATGAAATGCCTAACTTTAACAGCAAAAACTAGGTGAGATGAATCATGCCTCAAGTGTGGTCATTTTTTAAAAAGTGCTGATTTTTTTTAAGTGACTCTAAACAAATATCCCATAATATATTCTCAGTATGTCAAAAATAATTTTYTTTGTAGTTTCAGATTTCCATTAGGAATAGAGATGTATTCTGTATTTCAGCAGAAGCATTTTGTGGTGGTTGTTATGGTCTCCTTAAAAAACAGTTAGAGGACATACCTGATTCTTTTTTGAGTTTATAGTCCTTTAGGGACAAGACCCTAAAGGTTTTTAGAGAAAAAGTTGAGATGAATCCATGTTTTGGACCTACTCTTCACCTGGTGTAAATCACTGAGATCAAGGGTAGTGTGTCTGTCTATCAGATCTTTAGATCTGGATCATAAAACCTAGGTAGTGACATTTTCCTGTCAATGCAAGAGTGATTACATTTTAAGAGTAATTCAAGGAAGATGCCTTCTTTCTCCAAGAATATTGGTTCACAATACATGTTTATTCTTTATGTATATTTGAGGAATAGGTGACATATTTCTGATGTGGTTTATGTCTTAATTTGTGTGATCATAGACTGTCATTTAAAATCAGGAAAAACAGTGAATAAGAGCACAGCAAAAMCAAAAAGCTACTAGAACAGTTCTATAGCAGCTGTTAGATTACAAAACTGTGTGATTTCATTGTTTGCCTTTTCTATTGATCTTTGGCAGCCATAAAATAATAGACCAAGGAAAAGCAAAATTGCAGATATTTCTTCAGATCTTGGCACCCAAAGTAACTGAAAAATTGATAAATGAGATAACACTATATGCTCAGTGTGGAAGAAAAAGAAAACACATTTTTCCTTTACTAGTTTTGGGAAATGATAAGGTCACATGAAACATGAAGCATTAGAACCAAATGGATTTTAGCTTTAATGATTGCCACTGCTGGGAATTTTACCTTAAAATAGTTATACTTATAGCAAACTGGCTGTAGGTAAAGACAGCTTCCTTTTAAGTGAAGTGCCTCTTTAAATAATTCACTGTGACTATAATCATAACAAAGTTTGGAAAGATAAGAGAGGTGAGAAATTTGAATTTTAAAAAAAAAAAGAATAGATAAAAGGAAATTTACAAAATTATTCTTGAGCTGAACTACTTTTTTTCTTAGCTAAAGAGCTCTTTCTCTACAAAATTTAAAACAAACCCACAAAAGCTTTGCTTTTGTTTTTTTTTTTTTGGTTTGGTTTGTTTTTTGTTTTTTTTTTTTTTTTTTTTTTGGGGTGTCTGTGACACACATGGAAGAAATAACTATTTATTGTGAAAAAAGAAGAGAGACAGTAGAAGGTTCTAGAACAGGAGTCAATGTTACGTACAGAGCAAGTTTAAAAAAGGGTTCATATTTTCTCTTTATTTACAGTGTCAACATTGGGGTTTATCCTTTACTTTGAGATAGGTAGCCAAATGAAGATAAACAATGCTACTTCATTTTTTATCCTTAGTATGAGCAGTCTTGTGTCAATTCTTTCTTCTCCTTTTTTCCATCCATTTTCATTAACTACTGGTCAATTGTTATTGGTTTACTTTATTCTTGACAGTGTTTCTTATTGCAAGTTTTCTGTTTCCTGCTGATTTTGATTCAGTTCTCACATTGACAAATAACACTTACACTGGACACATGAGACATGCCAAAAGCCTTCATTCGACACAGAAAACACACTTACAAAAAATCTATTTTTATAGCCCACTATCCTTCATAGTTGTTCTTAAATGATCAGGATGAGAAAATAGGTCACAGAAATTTACCTGATATAGAGCTACATAATATCATTAAAACAAAAGAATGTGTTACTGATGCATGAGATGAATTATCAAATAAAATACAAATCCATAGTTTCAATCTCATTTTGTCCTAAATGCTAAACAATTTTCTATTCAATATTCCGTCAGTAAATATAAATATACAAATAGCCAAACTAGTACTACATCTTGGCTACTGTGTCAAAGAAGAACTTAAAAACTTTATAGCAGGAATCATCAAACAACTTTATCTGCCTAAACACTGAGTATCCAGTCTAATCTAGTTGTGTAGGCTCCCTCTGTAATCGCTGGAGAGCAAGGCAACTTTACAGGGTAATTTATATCCTAAATTAGATGTTTGAAGTAGATGGGATGAGCTAGTCTCTTTGTCTTCACTGATTCTAAAGGGAGGCTTAGGCTGGTGTCTTATAGTACATGTATTCAGTAATTTAAAAAGCTATGTGATATATATTCTAGTCCTAACATTGCTGTTAGACATTGGTTTACTACTCTGCACCTTAGCCATCTGCAAGGTGAATGCAATATGATCATGTCCCATTTGCAAAGCTGTCTCAGATATATGGAAAAAGAATTTACTCTTTTTTGGAGTGCATGATGCTCTTGTGAAAAGAATTATTGTTAAGCTTGTACATGATTGTGGTTGGCACTCCTCCTCAATGTGCAGTGTTTTCATGGGTACAACATACGGCCTTTTGGTGCATAGTGAAGGAAGTCTGCGGAATGAAAACCAGCTAAGATTGCCATGATAGCATAAAGGATTGTAGCAGCTGCAATTGTTGTACTTCTCTCCAGACACAAGGAAGGATATTCTGTACGCTGATCTCTATTTATAGAGATTACACAATTGAAACAGTCAAACATTTGTATGGTGAGAAGAATCTTTCTGAAATTGCCACTGAAGTTATAGTTCAACATGGCTTCATGCAGGCTTTCCTAGAACGAAGATGTCTCCTTAACTTTCGTATCAACAGTCAATGTATAATTCACTGAAGTCAAAAGAAACTAACTTTGGTATTCTTCCTGTGCATTTCAACTGGCTGTATCATTTCATAATGAAATGAATACTAGCAGCTTAAGATTCTTTATTTTAGTTCTTTATTACAATATTTTTTGCAACTTTCAGCCTGTGTGTATATATGATAGTATGAGTATGTTATGTAAACTTTACAATTTTTAGAGGAATTACTTAGGACAATAATTTAGAAAGCAGTTAAAACAGCAAACAATTTTGCTAAATACTCCTCAAGTTCTCTTTTATTGATTTCTGTGATTTTGATCTGAGGTTTACTATTTTTTTTTTTTTTTTTGCTATTAATTTTTATCAGCTTCCTTAAGAGGTCAGTTTGCATGTAGCTGTGAAGACCTGGGAGCTGTTCAAAGTTAAGTGACAGTAGATATGGGAACAATAAAAAATCTTTACCAAAATGTACAATAATTTTACCAAGAGTTACAGGTTTTGGAAGTTCTTTCCTGAAGCAGAGTTTTACCTCTGTAGCCTGAAGCTTCCTTTGTTTGATTCATGTTTTCCCTCCTCTCATTTTCTTTTGAAATTAATGCCTTCACCACTTTACTGATGGAAAAATTTGCTCCTGAGTAAAAAAAAAAACCCAAACCTCAAACTCAAGCTCAAACCACTCCTTGAACTATATATTGGACATCAATGCTTATTGAGCAAGAGCTTCCCATCTCCTTTACTTCAAGCTGTTCTATTGGATGGTTTAAAGAATTAACATGATTGCATGTGCTGTTAAACAGCATTAGTAACCTGCCTCTCAAACCACACAGTTAAGCAAGTCTTTCTTGAAGATCTGCCCTTTTCTTAACCTGGGGAAGTAAAGGACTGGTTTTCTCCCATGTTATACATAACAAGCCACAAACAAAGACAGATGTTTTTGTTTCCATGTGAAGCTCTTTTTCCAAACTGAACTTCATCTAAAGGGAACTTAAATAGAAACTAACTGCCCAGTGCCGAAACCTTTTACCCAGAAAATTCTAGTGTAAGCAAAATCAACAGTCTTTTTATGGTTTTGATGCAAAATTCCTCACTCACTGAAGTTCTGTTCATGTTTCCAGTTTTGTCATGAGGTCTTATTCTTTCACTGTCTATGCTGCCTGATAAGACAGCATAGACAACGCTCAGCACAACTAACTATCCTCTTGGTTCACCATAAGAATTTTATAACCTACTATTGCCAGGAAAGAGACCTTGCTATGCATATCTTTTGAGGGCTGCTTAATCCTACTCCCCAAACTAAGCAAGCCATAGCTTCAGCAAGGAATTTCAAAGGCAGCTCCTGTGGCTGTGCCGCTGTGCTGCTAGTCATACAGGTACAAGCAGCTATGGCATCTGAGGCTCCCTTGAAGGATCTAAAGGCGCTGAGCCAAATACCCAGGAGGAAATTTATCAGGCACACTAAGCTCTCAGATCTCAGAGAGTTTCAAGAGTTTCATGGAGAGAGGCATCTAAGTAGGTGGAAACATGGTAGAAAGAATTTTGTCATGGAAGAATGATGTGGGGTTGGATCATGGCAGTAAGAAGGAAGGGAGAGCAATGTTTGTGACAATGCTTAATCAGGTATTTGGACTGTTGGATCTGCTACAGTCTGTGTCTCTGTAAGGCAGAAATGGCCTGTTGGGCACCTCCTTCCACATAAGCTAACAGCTGATATCAGTCTTGGGCTGTACAAAAGACACCATGAAGGCCTTGCCCTGCTGGGTCTGCTTGTGAAGCTCTGAAGGGCAGTAGAGAGGTGACCTTAGATGCCTAAGTCATAGATAGCTACAGTTACTTGATATAAACCACCCTTCAAGTTTTGTGTAAGATTAAAGGCTTAAATAAAGGTGGTATCAATTACTAACTGTATTTTAACACCAAGCTCTATTCAAATGTTTAAAAGAAACACAGACACCCAGTTTCAGGAGATTTTTCTACATCTCTGGCTGTAGAATGCAATGGACATGGCTTCCTATATCTGCTAGTAAAATGCCATAAGGTTAGACTCATCTTCATCATTMGTTCTAGCCTGCTTCACAATGAATGTGTGCAGTTCAGACAACTCTTTGATGGCTGTTCTGGACACATATTGGTCAGTTGTGTAAATACAAGTTTTAGGTACTTCAACTAGTGGTTACCTAGCAAGTGGACACTAAAATGTGTAACTGCTGGATGGAGAGGAGGTCACACAGTAAAACCTATAAAAGAGATCATTCTAAGCATATTATGACATAGCCTTCTTTGAAAATTGTTATGAACATATTGTGTATTGAAATCATATCTACCTTTAATTATTTGTGTAGTTCAGTTTCATTTTTTACCTCTGTGGTGATCAAAGCCTGTGATATATGTGCAGTTTGAAAATGGTGTGACAGAATAATTGGCAAGAAAATGAGCTATATACTTTCTGTGACATAACATAATAGCCATATAAAAGGGAAAAAAAAAGTCAAATTAAAGCACTTTTTTGCCCTATAAACAAGTGTTAGAGATTTTTTGTGGTTGTAAAGGGAAAATACATTTTATGGGTGAAGTGGTAATACCATTATTACTATTACTATTATTACTACTACAATTATTTCCCTGCACAGTGTAGATTATATATTTTGTTTCATGGTGATAAATTACAATCTTTATTGTTGTTGAGTGAATAATTTCATTGCTCAGGGGAGATATGAAAATTGGCAATTGCTTCTAAACAGTTTTTCTTTCACTTATGAGTTTCAGATACACCTACTAGAAATTAATAAAATCATGATGCAAATTTTATCTTTTTATTATTATTTTTATTATTTACAATAACAATAATAGTGATAGTGATAATTTGGAATAATAGTTTGCTGCGCGACTCCATTTTTTTTCTGCATCAGTAATGTAAACTACAATCCAAGGTCTTCTCTATGAAATTTCAGTCATTTTTTTTCAAACTGGTAGTGCTTAAAGTTCCCTTTTTCCTGTTTTGCTCTGAGCACTGGTGGAATAGCTTCATTCAGACAATCAGAGAAATTTAAAGACCTTATGTATATCTAAGTAATATAGGTGTCCAAGGGGAATAAGCATATTTATGTATGATATTCTCACCTGACTCTTATTGACTCATGCATACTATGAATTTAACACTTGAAAAGCTAATATTCTCTAGAGAAAGAAATGTATTTCCCCCTTAGTCAAGAATATTTTTTTTTCTTAGTTTTGTTTCCCAATGTTTAACAAGGTCATTGGTGCTTTTATTTACCTTATACAATAATGAATACTTGTAGATACATCAAATGTACTGTATAAATGAATCTACCTTATAAAGGCTAAATAATAAGGATTAAATGAGCCATGAGATGCCAGAAAAAGCATAGCTTTTCTATCACTTATTTCTATTTTTATAAACTCTTTGAAATACTTTTCATTATTAAGCATTTCAATATGATTACATAGAGAATAGATTTAAGTAAAATATTCTTTTTGGGGCCAATTTGAACTAATCTGTACTGCTACTCATTTTGAAGTAGCCTTATTTCTTCCATGATATAGATGTACAAAAAATGTATATACAAATGAGTATTTTCTCTCTTCTCCTGTGCATACAAATGAACTTGGCTAGTGTTGAATTTTAACATTTATAACCTTTAGGCACAATGCAGTCTACTATAACCTTGGATCTCAAATTTGAAGACCAGACTTCTTACTCACAGTATAGAGAATTTGATGCCTACAAGTAGGATTCACAAAAGCTAACAGCTACGAGCTACCCAGGATGGGAATGCCAAGATATGGAAGCACTCTGAGATAGGTATTGAGAACAATTGATATTATATATTCTCAATAAAGAATCCTCTTCAGGAAATAAATATCCAATTCCAGGTCAGCTCTCTCACAAATCCCCTGCTCCACAAAACCTGCAGATAAAGAGTTTGGCCTTATTTTATTCAGTGGTCCAGAGTTCAAAGCACTTGTCTAGGAGAGAGCAATCTATTTTCAAACATTTGTGCTTCCTGATGTGGGGTTCTGATTCGATCAGAGGGTTGAAATCAGGTCTGTTTGAATTGCAAATAAGTGTCCTAACCATTGAGGTGCTGGATAGTCTGGTATGAGTTTGTCTTGAAGAAGTTTTACTGTGTATAAATTATTAAATATTCACTGGCATAGGAATTGAAAGAGAGGTCTCCCAGCATCCCAGGGGAGTACCCTAATCATCAAGATGTTGGATATCCTAGTGTGAACTCCTCTCAGTATACAATTGAAGCTATTTCTCATTGTATAAATAATTAAAATGAATTTTGGAGCAGAAGCTTGTAACCTGACTCTTCCATATCCCAGAAGAGAACACCAACCAACAGGCTGTACAATCAGGTTTGCAGTTTCTCCTTCTCTCTCTCAGTCCCATTGAATGTTCAATTATTTAATAGCGAGTGAAACAGTCTCAGCTGGAACAATTACTGATGATATTAAAATAGCCAATAGTCTGGATGTAAAGGTATTGCTTGAGATCTTTAACTTTTTAAATTCAGTTGTCTTTATAAATCGGACAAAATAATAGGAATTTCATGATCCTAAATAACACTATTTGGACCAAATGACAGTTTCCACTGAAATCAAACCTCATATAGCTCAGGACTGAGCCAGTACGCAGGAGGAGACAAACCAGTGGAAAAGACCTGGAACTCTCCCATAGGAATGTCTAAACCCACAGTGATACTGAAATTGAGGAATAGTACCTTCAGGGGGGCCACAAAGCAAATTTAAGTAACAGAGAAGGAAGTAAGAAAATAGAGGCAGAAACTGATTTAAAAATATTGTTTTTTAAGACCGAAAGCTGTATGCAACACCTCTAAACATATGTATTGAATGTATACTTCAATAATCTCATGTTCTTCATCGATTTATGTCTATTAATTGTAGATGAGTATGTGCGCCTCTTGGTGAGAATGTCTAAAATACAAAAAAGATGTTTGTATAGTAAACATATAAATTCTGTACATGAAATTAGATGAAAAATGGAAGACATTAACAAGCCTGAGTAAAAAGAAGGAAGTATTCAAGACAATAGTTTTAAGTGATTGAGACTGATACGTGATTTTCCAAAAAAGGCTAAGCTGGCTGGCAGCTTTAGCGGTTCTATGTATCAAACTTATGTGTAATTGTCTAAAGTGCAAAAGCTTACCAAGCAACTGATTGTGAAATGTAAAGTATGATGGATCAAATTTTGTATGTAGGTAAAAATAGAAATCATAGCTGTAGCAGGCTGAATTACTGTTCCTAACTTTTTGGGCTTTGGTCAGAAAAATGCCAGTACTATAAATTGCCTGATTAAAAGGGAATTTGATATCAATTTGAATTAGGGTCTACAGAAGTCAAAACCCTTGTGAGAAATTTATTTTCTTGTCCTCTCTCAGAAGGAGAGACAACATGACCCACATTACATTCCTACAGTGAAAGTACATGAAGAATAAACAGTTTCATCTCTGGTGTTATAATGGAAACCAGCCAGCAAAGGATATTGACTTGACCTGAAAAAAGCAGACAGGTTTTCTAGAGGGGATTGGACAAGTGGACTTACTTCAGACACTTCCAGCAATTCTGAAAATCAGATGGAAGTTTGGAAATTAATTAATAATTACAATTAATAATTAAAAAAATAAATATTTAATAATAAGTGTGTGGCCAAACTGCAGATAGTGTTCCCTGAATTATCATTAGACGGACACCATAGAACCATAGGTTCAGATGCTCAATCACTGAGCTGTCATGATCAGGGAATGCTGATCCGGCAGTTTGCTTCGGTCACCTCGCACTGCATCAGAACTCCTTTGGCTATTTCAGGCACACCAGCAACAGGCTCTGACCAGATTCCCAATGAGCTCTCTGAATGTTTTGTTGTACAGCATCTTGGTCTGAAAGTTTAACAAGGTAAAACATCAGTGGAAAAATAAAGAATACGCAGAAAGAGACATGGCTATCTATCTAAAATAATAAAAATACAAATCCCAAAGTTTTGGTAGGTTATGGCTTGTGTGGTATCAGTTTCTAGACACACGTAGAAATTAGATTAAACAAAATACTTTGATTTGGTGGAAAAATAATGATCCAACTGATCCAAACAAACTAAAATTAAAAATTAAAAATAACAGCTGTTGGTTTATCCAGTAAGAGCAAAGGATATATGGTTGAGAGCACAATAGGATTCTATAAAGAAATGTATGCTTTTCCACATTGTTTTTTAACTGGCATTTTTAAAGGTATAAGCCCAAAACACTAAGTTCTGTTTTCTTTCAGGGGGAACTCAAATGTTTAATGGTTTAGCCTGTAGAAAATATCAGTTTATGATTATATTGAGATGAAATTTCTCTAACTCTTTTTGTTGCAATTTTAGACTTTTAATGACACAGCTGGCCTATCAAGATAGCTTTCGGTAAACAGGAACTGGCCAACTGCAACAACATCAAATGCATAAATCACATTGCCTTGCCACTGCAAAGTCTGTATCCAACGTTGCAGTAACCAGAGAGCATATTATTTCCAGTAAGTTGCAAGGAAACAAGCTTATGTAAAAAGCAGCATACTGTTCTTTTACTTAGACAACCTGTGTTTCAGCCTGTCTGCCTTTCTTTCTGACCTCACATAACCAGACCTACTGAAGTCAGTGAATAATATGCCACTATTAATTCTTTGAATCTATATTTCTATATTTTGAATGCTTCCAGAAGCTTGAATGGTGTAATTTCATGAGAATATATTTGTATCTGGACTGTGCAATTCTCAGTTCCTATTACAGAAGTATTTTGGAACGGCATATGTGAATTTACAACAAGGGTTGCATAACCTAAAACTAATGGGTGAAAGGTTTCTTTTAGTATCATGTGAAGACTGAAAGTTCAGTAAAGTATTGTGGTACTGTAGAGTTAATTCTTTACCAACAGGTGATTGTGTCATTCAACTTGTATTTCTAACAGGACACCTATCTTTACAACAAAAATATGACTTCATTCTCAAAATATAATGGAATTACATATTCAAGCATGTTGTATAGGTACTCTTAGCCAGTGTAAAGTCAGATCTAAACAATGCTCAAGACTGAAGAGCTTTCTTAAWATTGTATGAATACAGTTCAGTCCTTTTCACACTCCGTGCCTAAAAGGGGCTTGGAAACAATTCAGCACGCATTGCTTTTGAAACATATTTTAAGGTGAATTTGAAAGATTTGAAGAGTGCAACATAGATGGAGATACCAACAAACAGTTTTAGCGGGCTCACTGATGGTTGCAAATGCTGAAGCGAGCCAAGAGCTAAATGAAATACATAAGGAAGGGTGTCAGCACAGACCAGTGCAGACCTGAAAAAAGCGGTCTGACCTAGCTCTAAACAACTTAGTTTGGGTGTTGGCTAGTATTGTAGTGTGGCAGTCTTCCCATTGGGATCAATGAGAAATGGAGTAAAATAATTTTGGAAAAATGCCATGAAGCACAGATGTTCTTCAGCATTCAAGCTACTTTATTCAGAGGTACCTAGTGTACAACTTTAGTCTTAAAAAAACTAATTTAAAAATAAACCAAAGTGCAGACATTTGCAGTCTCTTCTGATATGCTTATTCTGTTTGTTTATGTTTTTTTTCTTTATGGGAACATTTCTTTTTCATCTGTTTGAGATCACACTACATTGTCACTTTCCTTCATATTTTTCCATATTTATTTTGAGACTGAACAGCATGTATGTGTCTTCCTCACCTAACTGGTGCTACAAGCTGCTACACAAATTTCTCAGCGGGGTGCTATACAATGAAAATACCACATCTTATCTTTGAAGACCCAAACTGAAGCCTTTGAAAGCCAAACCCTAAGTGCAGGTAAAATGTAGGAAAGAGCCATTATTAGAAGAGAGGCTGTACCAATGGTACTTGCATGGTACAGTCTGGATTATGTCTATACACATATTTGTGTTTGCACATTATATAACGTAAGCTTAAAACCTTTAGAGATCCAAGGATCAGCAGTTGCCAGAATAAAGCTTTCCATCTGTGTTTGGCAAGGACATTGGGCTAGTCTTTGGATATGGACATTGCCTTAGGTTATCCATGCTTGTAGCACTTGCTGTCTAAAGCGCTGTGATGTGCTMTGCAAGTACACCACACTGTACATATTCAAAATGTGCAAAAAAGCCCCATGAGTGCTGGTGGCCTAAGTGACATTTCTTGCTGAGAGCAGACTATGGATGATCTGTCCTGGCTTCCTGCTATTTTTGTGGAAAGCTTAATTGGAATAGATATGACTGTGAAAGCTCTAAAGATTTGGAGGCCCTGTCTACAGATGAGACTTGTTATTTCCTAGTCTGTTGCTGTAACTGCTGCCATCTTCCAAGGGACTTTGGCTAAGAGCTCTGTGTTTTGAATGTGAATATAACAGCAATTGGGCACATACTAATAGGCAAGTGGGCCCATAAGAAAATACAGTACCCCCTTGTTAAGAGACAGATATGGATATCATGTCACCTAGTTTTAGACACATTAGCTGTCTAAGTTCAGCTTTTATTTATACTCAGTGGCAAAAATTCTGACAGATTCTTGTCATCAATAAAGATATACCACAAGAATAAGCAATCCATATCTCTATGTGGACAATTCAAGAAAGGCTTTGAGGCAGGAGCTACATCATGTGGCCAGTGGTCCATGGACGGGTGGGCAACTTGAGTCCCTCTCTATGGGAGGAAATTAACCACAAAAGTCGAYATTATCTGCAGAAATGTAAAAAGAACTGGGACATATTGTCAAGTCCTAGAGCCAGGACATGTCTGAACTAGTCCTAGATCCTTCCTGCCCCTTGACTTTCTGGGAGAGATGGCGTATATCTTGTGGCCCTAGGAACGCAGCTTGTATGGTCAGGAAAGCTGACTGCCTTACATACTAAAAGATCACTTTCCTTTTGTTAATGTTGAAACAAATATTTTTTCCTTATCATATGATAAGTATAGGAGCAGAGAGGCTTCCAGCATTTCAGTAACAATCTGTTAACTGGTATATTACTCTTTTAGGTAAATATTTTCATTATCTCACTATTTCTTTGTGTTGTCTTATCTGTCTTTCATAGAATCATAGAATAATAGAATCATAGGATCACAGAATCATAGAATCATAGAATCATGGAATGGTTTGGKCTGGAAGGGACCTTTAAAGATCATCTAGTCCACCCGGCCTTGCCATGGGCAGGGACATCTTCAACTAGATCAGGTTGCTCAAAGCCCCATCCAACCTGATCTTGAACACTTCCAATGATGGCGCATCAACAGCTTCTCTGGGCAACCTGTTCCAGTGTCTCACCACCCTCATCATGAAAAAATTCTTCCTTATATCCAATCTAAATCTACCCTCTTTCAGTTTAAAACTGTTGCCCCTTGTGCTGTCACTATGGGCCTTGGTAAAAAGACTCTCTCTGTCTTTCTTATAAGCCTCCTTTATATATTGAAAGGCTGCAACAAGGTCTCCCTAGAGCCTTCTCTTCTCCAGGCTGAACAATCCCAACTTGCCCAGCCTCTCTCCATARGAGAGGTGTTCCAGCCCTCTGATCATTTTCATGGCCCTCCTCTGGATCCACTCCAACAGGTCCATGTCTTTCTTGTACTGGGGACCCCAGAGCTGGACGCAGTACTCCAGAGAGCAGACTAGAGGGGGAAAAGAGCAGAGTAGAGGAGAAATAAGGTCCTGTTGTCTGATTATATAGGCTTTTACAAGGAGGCCGGGTATTTTTTGCCTCAAATACTAGCATCTCAGCTTATTGTGGCTTGTAGGTGCTACTGAAATACAAATAAATAACAACAGAGTTATTAACATTTTTATACTTTGCTCAAGATCTTTCATTGACCCARCTAGTGACACATGAAGTAGCACAACAGCTTAAAGCTATGTTTATACAAGAAATTAGTGATCCCATTAACATAATCACTGCAGCCACCTTTCTCTGCAGCAGCTGTGCCATCACAGAGTCTCTTTAGTTATATAGATTGTAGCAGTAATAATAGGTAACTGCTGACAAAGAGAAAAGGACACTCACAAAGAACGATGAACCTCTGAGGTTATGGGAAAGTGGCTAGCTGCTTAACAGGAAATTTGGATGCCAAATGGAAAGTGAAGTTACATTTCTGCCTCTTATCTGGTAAATGTTAGATTTATAACTTGTTTTTACCTGATTTGGGGTTTTTTTTGAAAAATTTCTCTTGACTTTGATATTTTTTCTTTATTCTAGCATTAATGTAGATGTTATCACCTATACAAACTGTGATATGAATGTGTGTTCAAAGCTGTAGTAATAAAGTATATTTGTAAAAATACTTTAAAACATATCAACAAAAATAACTGGATTTTATACGGAAACTTTGACCTTAAGCTAGTGTCATTTCCTGGCAGTCCAGTTTCTTTTTTTAAACTGAAAATGTTTCAGCCTTCTCCTCTTGAACTTTTAATACCTGCTTTTAGAGGGCATGCTCAGGACAGGTACAAGGACATGACTTTTGCATTACAGGAGACTGCTCTTGAAGTGTAGCCACCTTTTTACAAGATCCAGCTCCTCCTCATTATGCGAGGACATTGTTTAGGTTAGATTGTCCAGTCCTTCCCTATCAGCATTAGGCAGAAGACAACTCTCTACTTGCTGTTTCCCAAGATAATACTTTACTGTGCCAAAGAGCTGACACCAGCCTTATGTGGCAGGATGAAGTGGAATTATGACTCTCATCATAGTAAATAGGAGTTTTGCTGTTTTCCTGACTAGACATAACATTTCATCAAGAGATTTTGTGGGATTTTTTTTTTTCCTGATATCTTGTTATTTTAAACAACAATATATATTGATTCTATACATTTTCCTGTGTGAAGACACACGTTTTATTAGACTTAGTAGAAAAACAACAACAAAAAATTTTAATGGCTACTTTAAAAACATAACCTTAGGGTTTTCAAAGTGAAATTAAGAAGCATTTTTGTGTGTGTGCATGCTTTGTTTGGTTTGAGTTTGGTAAAACAAGGAGTAAAGATGAAAAAAGCATGAAATAATGTAAAAAAAAAAATCCATTTTCTGAAATCAAAATGATGCTAATACGCCACAGGGCTCAGTCCCTGTCACTGTCTGGAGAAAGTACCCCTGGTAAATTGGTGGCCACAGCCTTCTCCGCAGCCTCCCCCGCAGGTGTGGTGCCCTGAGCAGCGRCACAGGCTGGGGCGGGCTGGCTGGGGAGCTGCTGTGCTGAAAAGGACCTAGGTGTGCTGATGGGCAGCGAGATGAGCATGAACCAGTGGTGCCTTGGCAGCAAGGGTGGCCAACAGCTCCTGAGCTAGCAGGGGTATAGTCAGTAGGTCAAATTAAGGAATATTGTCCTGCTTTACTGGGAATTGKTTTTTTTTGTCTGAAGAAGGAAAAAAACTTAGACGGAGAGTAAATAGCGGCCTTCTGATACCTACARGTAGGTAACCAAAGAGATGGAGCCAGGCCTTCTACTGAGATGCCCAGTGAAAGAATGAGAAACAGTGGACATAAATTGAAACAGAAAGGTTCCGACTGCCTAGCTGGGGAAAAAAAAMCAAACCAAAACAAAATCAAACTCACTTCACTATAAGAATGATTAAGCATTTGCACAAGTTGCCCAGAGAAGCTAAGTTCTTTGAGTATTTCAAGGCTCTACTGAAAAAAGCCCTAAATCTCCTGTCTGAATTCAGTGTTGACTCTGTTTTGAGCAGGAAGGTGGACTGGGTGACTTCCCAACATCCCTTCCAGTGTGAATGATTCAGTGATTTTACAGGTTTTATGGCTGTTCAATAAGGCCAATTTGACTCAGTAGCATGAAATGTCAGGAAGCACTGGTACTCTGAATGATTATCAAAATATAAGCTGAAGGAAATCAATGGAAGTTGTATGTGTTTATCTTCAGAAATAGCTGAGCCTAATAAAGCAGCATTTATCAATAAGCCCCAGGCAACATGGCATTTTTTTAATATAAATGTTTTATCTATTCTGTCACCATTGCCTGAGATGTTTCAATTCAACTAGAATGGAGAATTTGATTTTCATTTCCTCTTCTCACAAAGATTATATATGACTTCCTTCAAGTTTACAATCGTTTCTTATGGTCTATTTAGATGTAAGGTGACTTATTCTTGACATTGTAGAAACTAAATTAAATTTATGCTGTCAGTAATCTTTGAAGTGTCAATTTTACTAATACCTCCATATATTTGCAGAATAAGTTTTTTGATTAATTTTTGAATCCTGAGTAAACCAATATCAATGACAAATGCTACTGTGATTTCATACCTATCTATACTCTTATGATGTCAAGAGAAATACTTAATATATGTACATTGCAAGACTGAAAAATAGCCTTTTGTTCTTTTATGGACTTTACATAAAACAGTATGAAACACAGAAATATGTAAACCCAAAGGGATGAGCTGAGATCTAGACCCAACGCCTGAGCCTAGGCTACGAGTTCTCATCTATCCTATATGAACCTGGAGATAAATTGACATTGCTTGAAGTTCTTTCACTCAGGTTCATTGAGTCACATTACCTCACATTTATGTCCGTGACCTCATTTCTTTTGCTCCCAGATCGGCTCCCTGGACAACCTCTGGACCTGGCTCATCACTTGCCATGTTTGGAGCTGTTGATGGACCCTGTTAACAGCACCTGCCGCTGCCTGCTGTGTCCAGACCCCATGGGACTGTGCTCCTTGGTGAGGGCATGGCCTGAGCTGGGGTTGTCCAGCCCTTGTGGAGCTGCTGGCCCTTGATGCTCCCCAACAAACAAATGCTTAATTAAGTAGCATTTAAGGTTATATCCTGGGTGGTGGCTAAAAAATCCCATGAGGTCAGTTCTCAAGTTAGCATAGTACAGCTGATTCACAGCTAAAAAAGTAAAAATAGAACATATTTCTGATATCACAGTGTTTCTTCTTTTTTTTCTTCTATCGGGGAGTGTGCCTGATATTTTTGACATTTAGTCATAAGTGGATGTATAGGAAAAAGTGCAGGATAAGGCAAACAGACTATTACGCTTCTCACGGTATATCCTTGTAAAATTTGTGTCTGAAGTGCTTGAGACAAAGGTTTCTCTTGAACATCCTCTGTGAATTTGTCCAATCAATTTTTGAACCCATGTAAACTTTTCATGCCTACAATGTCTTGTCATAATGAATTCTACAGCTGAAGAATGTGCACCTTTTGTTTTCAACCTGTCACTGGAAAATATGATTTGATTCCTGCCTACTCTTTGAGAATCAGGGAGTAATTAATTTCTATTCACCTTGTCTATGCAACTCAGACTTTGATGTATCTTTTTTGTGACAAACAACAAGGCCAAAGAATCAGAGTCTGTGTAACTTCTATTTGCATGGAACCGGCTTTGTAGCTGTAGTCATCCCAGCTCCTCCCAGTTACAGCCCTCCACAGTTATACCTTTCTAATAATATTCTTTACTTTCAGAGATTAACTGTCAGAACTGACCAAATATTTACTCTGTGATTAATTTGGGTACTGGCATAATGACGTATTATATTTTATTCTCTGTCCTGTTGTAATAACTGCACAGTATTTGCAGGGATTTTTTGTTTGTTTGTTTGTTTGTTTGTTTTTCTTTATTGGGTATTGAACAGTCTTCAAAGAATTAATACATTTTTTCTTTCCTTTTTTTTTCCTTTTTTTCCTAAGGAGGCAATACCTAGTTCAGTGTACCCTTTCCTCATACGTTTTACTCGTAATTTATTAGCACTGAATGTCATCTGCTATTTTATCAGTGATAATTATTAGGAGACCTTTCTACAGCTCCTCATGGCCATCATCAAACTTTATAAACTTATAAACTTGTTATTCCTCACCATTTGCTAGTCCATTTATGAGTTTTGTGAATAAATATACTATTCTGTTCTATGCAATCATTATTATCAGAAGATTGTGGACTTGGACAGTTCACACATATTCTAAGAACTTTCACCTGCTGGGTGAAAGGACTTCTCTGCTTTGTGAAGCATTTAAATGAATACTTCCTAGTCAGCAGACAGTCCATCTCATTGGATGGATGAAAGTATGTAAATCTGCATGGAAGATTAGCTCATTCCCAAAGGCTGAAATACAGTGGACACATTTCTAAGAGGTATAAGAATTATATCTTACTCATCTTTTCAACATTTCTTATTGTTTAGTATAAAATCCAATTTGCTTATTTCAGTGATGGCTTATTAGAGGCATCTAATTCTTCATGCACATTGTACTGAGATCCTAGCCACCTAATTCAGTGCTTATTATTGTAAAACCTAAGCCTTTTAGTACTCCCAGCCTTAAATTTCTTAAGGCTTTTGAATAGAAAAGAACTTCTAAACCACAATAATAGCAAGTATTTCCACAAGGGGACATTCGGTATCCTTGTTAGAAAGAAGATACTGTTACAAAATACCTCGAGAATACCTTAATCCTCGAGTGGTCCAATTATGGTTGTAATAATTACAATGTTAAAGAAAAAGAAAAGAACTTATTGAAAACAATAATGATGAACACGTATCCCATTTAAGAATTTTTAGAATTACAGAATCATAGAATTGTTTAGGTTGGAAAAGACCTTTAAGATCATTGAGTCCAACCATTTACCTAATACTGCCAAGTCCACCACTAAACCATGTCCCTAAGCACCACCTCTACATGTCTTTTAAATACC
Source organism: Phoebastria nigripes (assembly GCA_035582835.1). Taxonomy (NCBI): domain Eukaryota; kingdom Metazoa; phylum Chordata; class Aves; order Procellariiformes; family Diomedeidae; genus Phoebastria; species Phoebastria nigripes. The sequence goes on from JAYKAV010003289.1 coordinate 43,316, forward strand.
TCCAGGGATGGTGACTCAACAACTTCCCTGGGCAGCCTGTTCCAATGATTGATAACCCTTTCAGTGAAGAAATTTTTCCTAATATCCAATCTAAACCTCCCCTGGCATAACTTGAGGCCATTTCTTCTCGTCCTATCACTTGCTACTTGGGAGAAGAAAACGACACCCACCTGGCTACAACCTCCTTTCAGGTAGTTGTAGAGAGTGATAAGGTCTCCTCTGAGCCTCCTTTTCTCCAGGCTAAACAACCCCAGTTYCCTCAGCCGCTCCTCATAGGACTTGTCCTCTAGGCCCTTCACCAGCTTTGTTGCTCTTCTTTGGCAGCTTCTTCWCCAGCACTTCAATGCCTTTCTTGTAGTGAGGGCTGGACTGAACACAGTATTCAAGGTGCGGCCTCACCAGTGCTGAGTACAGGGGGACAATCTCTTCTCTACTCCTGCTGGCCACACTATTTCTGATACAGGCCAGGATGCCGTTGGCCTTCTTGGCCACCCGGGCACACTGCTGGCTCATGTTCAGCCAGCTGTCAACCAACACCCCCAGGTCCTTTTCCGCCGGGCAGCTTCCCAACCACTCTTCCCCAAGCCTGTAGCATTGCATGGGGTTGTTGTGACCCAAGTGCAGGACCCGGCACTTGGCCTTGTTGAACCTCATACAGTTGACCTCGTCCCATCGATCCAGCCTGTCCAATTGCATTTTGCATTGTTTTATTTTCAAGGTAAATATAAGATATCATGAAAGCATGTATATGTAGGGATACATAGAGATAAATCAATTGTCATTTGCAAATGCGTGAAGACAATCCTGTTACGATACCAGAAAGAAGTAGAGATCGTGTTGGTTTGTACTTGTTAGGGTTAAAATTAGCTTCATCATAGAACTGTTCCTGTATTTTGCTTGCTTGTAAGATACAACTTCCTTAAAGTGTCTCTTTCTAGTCATTTTTTGTTATCTTCCTCTAGAGTACTTTTTCTTGGATTGGCAAAACATACTAGTGGATAACATGTCATCTTTCTTACCTTTCTATCTTTGTAAATATGTGTCTTAAAACCAATTTAACAAGAAAAATAACTTCAATTTCATCCATAAATCAAATAACATCCAACGCTTTGATAAGTTCAGAATTATGTCACGTCTTTTTACAGTTATCATTGATGTAATACTTATGCATCATCAGGGTACCCGTGTTTCTTTGCAACTTGCAGCTGCTAGAGCAGTCCACAGAGGGCCTCATGACAGAGCACAATTTTCTATATTTTTGAGGCTAGCTTAGGAACAGAACTCTCTGCTCTGAAAGCCTATTTCTCTTAAAATGTCTTTATTAGCCAATCCCAACATTACCTGCTTCTCCACCATCAACCTGAATTCCTCTCCATCTCAGTAGTTACCTACACTAATGGCTGTCCGTTTATAGTGATATCACTCTTTTTCCTGAATCACTGCCTGGAAAACCCTTGCTAAAAGGGTAATTTTACGGTTAAGTATTAGCAAAGGTTGCTAATACTGATATCTATTCTCCATTTACCTTCACTCTGTTATAAATGTCTCAGATGAAACCTAAAGAACCAACTTTTTGCTTCGAGCTTTTTCACTTTTTGTATTTTATTAATTTTTAACTTCTTTCTCTCTCTCTCACTTTGTAATTTCCTATTTCCATATGTTTTCCCAGCAATGGAATAAAGATCACTTTGAAGTGCTGACTTCTTAGATCCATTTAGCTGACAATGTATAAACATGAGAAACTGTTTAAATTTATCTTTTGACATGATAATTAGGAAAGAAAAGCAGGACTTTTTCTTTTTCTTTTTTTTTTTTTTTTTAATAGATAATGCCAAACCATTCTAAAAGAGATGACACAGCAGCCTGATTAGTCTTATTACTTCCTTTAAACGATTTGTACTGTGATATACTGGTAGCCTTTGCTGTTAGCATCAGTCCTTGTTCTCAGGAGAYGTCCAAAGGGCACCCTTTGGATTTTCAGGTTTCAAGATGATGGAAATCTATTTTCAGCTTCCAAAGACAGAACTGTTTCTGCAAAAACTCTTTTAACTCCTTTAATGAGAGATGTCAAAATGAAAGGGTATATGTGGTGCTCACTTCTGATTGATAAAGGTTTGACATCCCTGACACAGAGGTTTTAAAACATCTTTAGAAAACAGACAGGGAAAAAACCTGTTAAGCCAAAGGTAGCATATCATGGGCCAATTAAAAAATAAGCTAGAAAAAGAAACCTAAGTTTGCTTGTACAGAAAAACTTACACTTAGAGACATTTTTACTGATTTTTATATATGTAATGTGTTTTTATTAACACTTGATTTAACTTAGAATATTAGGTTTGTAACATCCAACCTATAACATTCAGGAATATGAAAAATCATTTGATCAGATTTAAGGATAGGAGCATACCTTGCCAAGCTTGTGAACAGTACTTTCTAGATACACAAAGAAGAACTCAAACAATCTGAGTGGAGAAACAGAGAATCACAATTCAAATAATACTAAATATAAGAATGTTCAAAATATTGAATAAAATCAAGGTTTCAGTTCTGATATTTGAATACTTTTTTTACTTGGAGATTGATTGTTTATTAGAGTAAGTGATCTATACCTAAGAACTCAATTATGGTAAATTTTACATCTCTCTTGCCTTGATGCTCCTAGAAACAGTCCAATGATAAATATCATGAGTATAGCACAGACAGCTCCTCACTTAAGAACACRTTTAGAAAACTAGCTCTTGCCAGAGAGTTATAAAATTGAGAAAGAAAAAAAAAAAAAACTACACTTGAAGAGTTTTATAAACTTTCAAGACCTTCAGTTTCTCTCATGCCTGCACATGTTTCTTCTGTACAGTTTGATTCAAGCTTTCTTGGAAAGCAAGAATCTTTTTCACCAGCCTTTGTGGACTTTGTCAGATCCATAGTGATGCTAGAATCAGTGGAGCGTCTTTTGGATTAATGTTGACTGTAAAAGCTGAATTGCTTATATATGGCTTTTTAAAGTAAAAACAGTGAAACAGATTTCTTAGAACCTGCAAGTTCAGGAGTCCATGAATAGGGAATATTGTCACAAATATGTGATTCCATAATGTTCTATGTGAGTACACTCATTATTCATAGATATTGATTTAATAATCCAGATAAACTCTTTTCAGGGTCTGTTATCTGTGAACTGTTTGCAAATTGTACAAGTTGACTGGGTGTTAGTGATTGGCTTTGTCATACTGTTTCTGCTTTTTTAGAGAATAAATGAACATTTTAAAACAACAATACATTTCAGAGGATAAACAAAACGGGAAAAATACTTCACCCTGGTGTAAAGCTGGAAGTGTTCTTGTGATCATAATTTCTTTTCAACCACCATATATTCGAAAATTCAGTAACAACTGAGCAAGCCCCTTTAATAACAATAAATAAAATTTAATCCATTCCTGATGTATAAATTTTGTTCACACACTCCCCTGAAACCTGACTATTTTAATAAGCTTAGTCTATTGAATTATATTTTTTTCATTAATTCTTTGCAAACTGTCTTTTTCTTCTTGCTATGTAGATCTTCCAAAGGACTTCAGTAGATTAGACTGCAGAAGTGTTTTAATAGCAAGGCAGACACATATCAGTTATTATAATATGCTGAAAAAATCTTATTTACCCATTTTGTCCTTTACAAAGCAAAAATCTGGTTTTGCTGAAGCTATCTCAGTAGCTACATTGAGTTGGTTAATGTTTGGTTCAAAAAATGGGGAAGAAGCACAAATGTCTCCATTCTTTAACCTAGGCATTTTTAAAGTGAGAGTTTTCAATTATTTATTTTGAAAGAAATATTTTTTTACCATTTTTATCAAAATGCAGTTTATTTTTAAGGGAGATTACCAACAACATAAACCCTCTGTTTTAATCCCAAATATTTCCAGTTAACCAGCAAACAATTTATAACAGAGTACAAACCGCTGTAAGAACAGTCATATGTGTATATTGGGTATAATTTGTCCCCGTATAAACCCGTACATTTTTGATCTGCCATCTTTTTCAAAGCATAAATCACTGAAGACAAATGTCCACATTTTCTGCTTGGAGCTTGGTCTATTGCTTTACATTTCCTACTCAGTCAATGTGCCTTTCATCTTCCTTTCACGAAGGTCTCTCAAGTGAGTAGAAAATGTTGTTGATATTACAACACCTGCATTATACACTGGGAAAACAATAAAACATTTCTGTGGTTCTCAGCTGCCACTATAAGAGCAAAACTAGTGAGGAAAATGTACTTCAATAACCTGCATATCTCAAAAACTTAAAATATAYAAAATACACTAGAGAATCAGAAAAATCCAACTGAATAAATGTTATCCTTCATAATCAAGACTTGAAAATACAGGTGATCTTCCAAAAAATGATTTTGTGCCAGAACATTTGGACATAACACAGGAAAGCTAAATAACAGTTCTTTTATGGCACTGAGGGGAGCATCAAGCTTTGATTGCAAGGCTCATTTTTCTGTGTATAGGTCCATATGTCATTGCCTTATTCAACATGAGGTCTATCAACTCAGCYGTCCATTCTGATGAAGGGACATGCACAGAAGCTCTCTATTTTTTGGTGATGAATCATCGGTGCCATCTCACACAACATCTCAGTGTCACTTTATTTCCCRTCAACAATTTTGTCATGTTTGCTCTTAGGTGAACTGTGATTCTCAGATGTCAACATTTCTTCTTCTTCTTTTTCAGATTAGCACTCTGTTGTTTGCACCTTTGAAAAGCATGGCTATGGCACAGTTTGTTTAGGCAGAGCAGTTTACTGCTGTAGGGTGAGGGTATTCTGGCAAATACAGATCAAGAGTTTCACCTGTTTTCAGAAGAAATAAATAATGTACAACAAATTAGAGCAAACTGGACTCAGGTTAATAAATTTTCCTTCCTGAAAATCAAGGTTCATAAGTATATAATTAGTGGAAGGGCTGTGCTGCAGTTATTTGCTGGTGGAATTACTTTAAACTGAAACTTCTGTTAAATAAAAAATGAGGCTTTTTATTCAATAAAATTAAGACATTTACTTGGCCAGAATTTAAAAACAGAATTTACACAGTAATTATTGTATTGTGTGTCTTCAGATATTGGTAACAAAATTTTCTTTCTTCAAATTGGAAACTGAAGGCACAGGTTATGGCTATATGTTCAAACTGAGCGATGGAGTTTTATGTGAATAAACAGAATATTTGAGTCTAAATCAGTACATGTCCTGTACATTAAACAGTATAGATTTAAACTTGAAAGAGTAACTGTGGTGCAGTAACACTGTATCTTAAACTGAATTTTTAAACCAAACAAAATCACTTAACATAAGCAATGCCACTAACAGAAAAAAGTTTCCAAACCACTATTCTGCGTGTAAAATAGGAAAAGGAGAAATTGTGTCACTAGGTTACTGAATTCCTAGATATTCTGTTTGTGCTTCTGCTACCAAAGGATTGGTTAACACAGAACAAGACACCGYTTTTGTACTGTAGCACTTCTGTCCACAAATTAAGCATAATCACCTACATCATGAGTGATCTAAGACAATATTTAACAGGTCAATTGGTGATGAAAGGCTTACATATAGTATAGCATCAATAATTCTTTATTATAGTGTCCAGCTAACTCAGTGCTAGCATTCCAAGACATCTTCCAAAACATGTAAATTAAATGTTCAACTTTCTATCTGTAAATCAACGAAGTTCAGTAACAACATAGATATAAAACTAGTTATTTGAGCTTTCATGCATRTATAATTAATTTGTAATGATTTTGCATATTTCATTGTCTACATTCAGTGATAGCTCTGTAATTAATTAGGATTTTTCTCCAAGAGATGAACCACCTGATTAAATAAATTTCCTATTACCTATAAAAGTACTTAAGGAAAGATAATTGTTTTCATGCCAGCATTGTCCAGTTTTGAGAAAGTAAGCTGTAGTGTAATACCAGAACAACCATTACTAAAAAAATATGATTCAAGCAAAGAGAARGAATTGCAGACTAAAAAGAATAAATCTCATTCCTATTGCAGGCTGTTGTGACTGTTCCTATCTACTTTTGGCTGGAGATTGAAGCCCTGAGTTAATACCTGCTGGCGTCATTAGAGAGATGCAAAGCAAATCCAGCCTTAAATGTATATCCCATTTTGACAAAACTAGACCTTTGGGTTGTTTTTTTTTTTCCTATAAACTAAAAAGGAGGAATTTGTGCACCGTAAAAAGAGCAGACACAACTGTAGACCTTTCATTGAGGGAACTAAGTGGATTGCTTCTTCATTTTCTCTTTAGGTGTGGAGACAGGAAGAAAATAGTAGCATGAAATATTGACTGAAGAAAAATATTCTGTTATTCATCTGGCTTTTTGTCCAGGGCAGAGCTCAGGGGAGATTATAGAAAAAGATTTTTGGTGCTTCCCTTACACCGCTGTAGGGGAACTGTCTACACATCACAAACATAGGCTTGTGCCTCATAGCTACATGGACATTCTCTTTAAATCAATATATTCATACTAGGAGACTTGAGGAATTTCCTGAGTAAATCTCTATTACTAAACAAAACAAGACTTTGGGTAACAAGACTTGACACTACAAATGTGAGAAAAATCCACCTGGCCAGCCAGATAATTTTGATGCATGAAAAAGTGGTGTTTTACAGTGAAAGGATGCAAATGAGAAGGCTGTTGTGGGGGTGCTCAGATATACATGCCCAACTCTTAGGACAGGAATGTGAGTGTGTTGGGAAGAGCACACCCAAAACCATCTGAAAACACTTTTGCCTCAAATTGGTCATGCTAAAGAGGAAGGTGATTATCAACTAGATTGAACATTAACTAGGGAACTACAAGGAAAGTTTTGAAACAGAGAAGGGTTCAGCTTGAAAAGTGATATAAAAGAAGTATAAATATTTTTAATGGAGGAGAGACACAGAGGAAAACAGGGAGGGCGAGGCAGGTGGGTGCTGCCATGGGGTGACACCACGCCCCTGCGTGGGCCGGGCAGCGCTGCCTCCCCCGGGGTGCCCTGGGGAGCTGCCCCCCACGGGCAGGGACCTGTACCGGTGTGTGCCCAGCACTGCCGGGGCTGCCTCTCCGCAGTCACCCCTGGAGCTGGAGCACCCACGTCACCTGCAGGAGGGGTGCAATGGGGCAACCACATGCCCAGGGAGATGATTGATGGTCTTTGAATCAACTGTGAAGGTGAAAGTTGAACTTATTCCATTTATACCTGTGATGCAATATTTATACTCATGGTAATACTATACAGACACAAATACTACACAGACACTTATGTATACAAACACATGTTTTTCTTACTGATTCTATTTGAAGATATCACCACAAATAATAGGAAGTGGGGCAATTTGACTACATCTCTAAAAATTCAAGTAATTTATATTATACCATTTCCTAACTTACCTTGTTTTAATGAGCTTCCTAATTTTCTATGGATATTTATGGTTGACGAGTAGAACAAAACCAAACTTTTAAAATCAGGAAGATAATGTAGTGAAAATATGTTATTAATCAATCAATCACAGATGTTAGTTTAAATGCTGGAGATTCCTATTGATTGTAGGGCCAGAACAGAAAGGTGATATTTTGGAAAAAAGTCTCCTAGGAATACACAAATGATTGGAAAAAAGCCAATTAATTGTGACTTAAAAATTTCTTTGAGTTCCCCAAGCTGCACTACTGGTCATTACTTATCTCTGCTCAGCATTCAGTTTAAGTGTTATAAGATCTGTATAAAAACCGATAGGCTAACTTCTTCCTCTTTGCAAAGGAGATCTGAGAGCAGGATTAGAACAAGGTTGCACTCTGCCCCTAGAAGAATTAAAAACCTTCTTAAATTATCTTTTCTGATTAAAGAGAGGTTGTGATGCAAATTGACTTTTCATTATATGGACATTATCCAGTGTGATTGTGGTGATACTCTACACAATGAAGGACTGGTTCTCAGCTAAGGTAGTAGCTTTTAGACTGGCTATCAGGATAAAAACTAGTTGTTTTTCTGCAATTACAGTGTACATGTAAGTGCTCATAACATCCTCTCACTGCCCCTAATTAAACTATTAGAAGATGCTGGCAGAATCTTTGTTCATGTAAAACATATACCTTCCTTAATGGAAGAGAAGAATGACACCACAAAAGCACAGTGAACAGTACTGTTTTGCATTACTTTCAGTTATATCATTCTATGAGTAATTGCCTGCTTCCTAAGTTATCGTTAGATCTTACCTCCAAAGTGTTAACTTGAAATTCAGTAAAGAATGTATTTTCTTCTGCCTGATCATTATGTTTTTCTTAATGATTGAACCTAGAGAAAGGCTTTCTAGTATATTCTGAGGGGAGATTCTGTTTCCTTAATGTATGGCTTAAGATCTCCAAACATGGAGCTAATACAACAAGTGTTGCCAAATTTGTGTTGATCTGTACAGAGAAGGATAAAATACTTGAAGTCATGACAAGGAATGAAACAGGATGCCTGATCAGAGGCACTTAAGCTTTCCAACTCTGAAGAAAATGTTTAACTTAAGATATCTAAACTTTCTTTTATTGGCTACTGCCCACCCTTATCTAATATCGAAGATAAGACTTGCTGGGAGTGGAATGCATGTGCTTAGTCCTTTCAAGGTTACAAAAGAGAATTTGCATGTGAGGGCTTGCTGCACGATAGTTTTAAAAACTAAACCAAAGTGTTTCTCCCTTTATTGCAGACATAAGAACAGTTGAAATAGGAAATAGAGTACCTGGTAAGACGTTTTCCTTAGTCAATGTTTTTGCTTGCCATTTTTTTTGGTGTTTTCCCTATGCTGTGCCTGACAACAGTGTAAAGTTTGTTTGATAGTTGGTACATACATTAGCAACAACAGCAATAAAAATGCCACAAAACCGACTAGGTCATGTTCATTTGAATCATATGTTCATGGCAGTAGAGTTAAATCAGGGATTGATTTTGCTGAACAAATCAATAAACCAGCTTGAGATAGTAAGGCCTTCCTCAAAACAAAACAGAAGCAAAATATTGAGATGAATGTCATTAAAGGTCCCAAAATTATTTTCTCTTAGGGATCCATTCTCTTCTAGCAGAATAGTCTCAAAAGCTGAATGGAAGGAGGTAGACATGGTCAATCAGAGAAGGATTTCATAGAGAAATAAGTTATCCCCCTGATATCAGAAATTTTGTCTATGAATTTTATCTATTCCAGCATACAGTCAATGTGACAAAAACTGTGTGCTTGGTTCTTCTGAAAGTGTCTGCAAATTCATTCCAAACTGGCAAAAATACTKGTCAGCTGGAAAACAGTCATAAGATCCCCAGACACCAGAGCTACTCAATAAAAAGTGAACATCCTCTTTTATTTTTAATCTTCCTTCACTTTCCTTCTAAGTGTGTAAGTGGAATGCTTGGGTTGGATGCAAGAATGATAAACAGAATTAATAATACAGGCTTTTAATTTCAATTAGAAAAGCTACAGTCCAAACTGTTGATCCAAACCAAACCATTTTCATATTCATTTTTATGAATTTTATTTTTCCCAGAAAAATAAAGAAAAATATCAATTACTTACAGGAATAGCTTAGCAAATGACAACTGTGAGAAATTAGACTGTACTTTTTAGAAATGTATAATTAAGATTTGAAAAAACATCAACTAAATGGTTCAGTTCTGTTTGCCATCAGGAACACATCCTTGTTGCTCAGCATCTTTATTCTTGTTGGATAGGATCTATTTGTTAATGTAATACTATAAGGCCTATCTAGCAAAATAGAGTCTTGCTCTATAACTGAGATGCTGGGCTCTATCAGAAAACAAAGGTCCAAATAAAATCAGAATTAATAGTGCAGAAGACAATAAGGAAGAGACAAAGAAGTGGTTTGAGCTGTGGTTTGTTTTGGTTTCTCTTTCTTTGGTAATGCATAAGAAAATAAAGAAATGTCTTGTGATGAACTATTTTACTTCCTGTGAAGGGAGATGTTTCTGCTGCTAACTAAAGAAAATTTTGTCATTGCAACTTTTGCTGACTTGTTTGGTTTTTTCCTCCTGAGTGGCTGATAGTTCAACACTTTCCCTTGATGCAGTCTACTACATCTTCCAGAAACTGAAAATTATTTCACAATTCTATTATTATTCTAATCCAAATAGGACCTAAGTCATAAAAAGCAAAGTAAGGAACTTTCACCAGATTTCATGTAAATTCAGAAGTAGAAACCTGATTGTAAACAAAACTTCTACACATAAGTCACCAGTGACTGCCAGTATATTTCAGGCTTGGCTTGTATAAGCTGTTTTCTGGTCAATTTTATAATAAGGCAAATGCATGCACTGGTAAAGATAGTAATTCATAATTGGAGTCAGTATAATGAAGAGGCAAGATATAGTATCATCATGCCACAAACAGCTTTGTACAAAAATTCTCCAAATTAAAATTCTAGTGGAAAAATACATTAATGAAAGTGAGGTCTAGTAAGGAAAAAACCCTTTAGTTTTCCCAGAAGAAAGTGTTCATGTTACTGCCTGATAAAAGAAGCCCTTAAAGAGAACATTCAGGCATTTCTCTGATGCATACCCTATCATATAGTAGTTCACAATTTGGAAGGATGAATATTTAATACCTGATCAGAATGAGTTATTTAAGAACAATTCAGCTGGAGCAGAAGTTAACAATTAATTGTTCCCTTATTTTAGAAGGGAAAGAGAACACCCACACCCACCACTCATCTCTCACTACATAGCGGAATTATTTTTCTCAATTCTTTTTATGCATTTGGCCTAAAACATCTAGCAGATTAAATAAAATATAATGGGAAGTGGAGTAGGGTTGTAAGAACACTCTGACCATTTTATTTAAAAACTCTGAAATCTTCTTAGAAATAGTGATAATTACAGAAATGGCTGTGTCAGTTTTGCAAAGGAGGTTCACTTTGGAAATATATCTTTAGTGTTTGATACGTGGGGAACACAGCACTTTTTTTATTGCAGAATGAGAGCAATTTTTTGTTTAACCAAATGTTCAATAACAGGTTTGTTCAAACCTGCCTGTGGCTATCTGGATTTCAAAGTTTCTCTGCCTTTAACAGAACACAGAAAATAGTACCACTGTTAAGAACAGCCTATGCATATTTTTTTTCTTTGGCATATTATGCAGAATAATGTGAAATGAAACATCATAAAAGGATGAAAAATGACACTTAGAGTAGGACTGTATAATGTGTCTATCTTCTCTTTGCTTTAGAAATTGTTACAAAAAAATCATCATATTTACACTAGGTTGTCTAAAGGATAAAACTCAGCACTGCAGTTGAATCTGAAATATTGAAATATTAAAATATCACTACTTATTTTTGAAACTATTCAAGTGATTTTGACAGGATTCTGCATTTAGTGCTGTAACTTTCAGTTACCGTTATTTGAACTGTCTCATATTATTGGTTTATTTTCAGGTTTTAGAGAATCAAATCATGAATAAGCAGTGCTTGCATTTTCTTTTGCTTCTAATGCTATTGTCATGCATAACAATAACTCATCAGTTCTCTTAACTTCCAATCCAATCCAATTACTTAATTAGGAGAACATAATTTTATTAGCAACACTACACGATGTTGTTTAGCAAAGACATTAGTTGATTGTCACCTGAAAACAGCACCCTTTCCCACATGCTTTTCCAGTTGTACTTATAAGATATACCCAAAATGATTTCCAAATGAATGYTACTGAGCGATCTGGGGCATGGTGTTTTGCCAAAACATAGATCACAAGGCCCTGCAACATGACTTGAAAGGACAACAGATAGTAAAATGTTTGTGGCATACAAGGACTTCCAAACGTTACTCACAGTTCAGCTTTAAAGCATGTTTACACCCTTCTCCAATCTACGGTCTTTTCTGCTGCTTACAGTAAAGATTAATTTTTTCCTAACCTTTGAAGAAAACTGTAGCTTTCCTGTTAGATCAGAGTTAGATATTAGCTTTAAATTATTATTTACTTGCTTTTGTTTGCATGGCATTTTTTTCCCCCCATACCTATAAAGGTCTAGCATCTGCAGAAAAAAATATTTATGAAGACTGCCTGAGACAACTTTATACAAAATTCCAAACTCCAGAAAAGTGTAAGCTAAGTTCTCAAATTAATTTTAAAAGTAAGATCTTAGAACAAAGTAACTGATATCTACAAAAATGAATCTTAGCAAGAGATGATGAATGCTTCCTCACTCTGAAGTTTTGCGATTTCTTTTTAACTTTCTGTATTATTAATCTGTCATATTATGCTAGGTCGTGTGAATGTCTCAGTGTTTCCGCATTTTCAGAATATACAAAGAGAGCTTACCTATATAGACAGATACATAACAGAAATAAAATGTAGAAAATGTTGCACATTTTAATTTGGCCTGTATTTTACTCCAAATTATTAAGTACATTGTGATAAACAGGGAGTAGTGAAGGACAGAACAAACTGAAAGATAATCAGTGAGGTCCAGTGTTTTTTACACACACATTTAAAATAACTAGGTGACAAGCAGCATGATTTTTTCATAGACTTGTAAAGGCAGGTGATTTAACCTGCCCATTAAAGAAAATGGATGGATCTGCTAACTGACTATAAAATATAGTCACTTGAGCTGGGCTGACAGGCAATTTTATTTTGTGAATTATTTCAATACTTGGGCAATTTCTTTTATTAAAAATTCCCAAATTGTCTGTAAGTTTCTGGAGCCTCAGTCAGGCTAGGCTGTTCTAGAGTCATGAAGCTTGGTATACTGAAGATCCTATGAGTGCGGAAACTCTGACTATCCATCAACATTTGAATTAACTGATAAAGGAACCAAAGAAATGAATTAATTCACCAGTACTGTTTCAAAGTGCTTTAGGCCCATGACGATCATAACTGCAGAAACATGACTAAATCTGTGCGATTCTGCTATGTCTGATATCCAGGATTCAACAGGCAGAAATGCTTCAATGGCCTGAATTTAATACTATCAAGTTGTATTCCAATGTAAATTGTTAGAACAAGAAACAGAAGGAGAATAGGTTGATGACCTGTATCTGTAACAGTGTAAATATCTCCCCTTTCCCCCTGAACTCCTTCCTACCTTCAAATAATACTAGATTAATAAAATTAAATATTTGTGTCAAATGTTTAGGCAGATGAATTGTCTCCATCAAAAACAGTATCTTGAGCTGAATTAAGTGGAAGAATGTCTTATCTTGCCTCCAATTCTTCAACATAACATTACTATGCAATCCCTCTGTTTTATGGTAACATCTTCTAGTATATCCATAAGAAATGCTGACATTCTCCCTGAAGCATGATACTGATAAAGTACCAGATGCAATTTTATTTCTTTATGCCAATTCTATAGTTTCAATAATTTTTGTCAAATCCAAGAAGAGCTGTACCTTTATTTTTATCCTTGTTTTTTGGCTGGTTTTTTTTTTAACCATAATAATCCACTCCATACACATCAGTTTATCTATTCTCATCCAAAGAGAGAATCAACTTTTGTTTCACTACAAGTAATTTCATTCTGGATCCAAAGTTAATCTTGTTCCTCATGAACTTGGGAGTTTGGAGATTTATAGTAATTAAGGTTAGATGATTAGCAACATACTTCTTATTTTTATCTCTCTCATTAAGCAAATTACTCTCATTAAAAACTCTGGGCCCTGTCACTGCCTAGCACTTAAACACCTTTTTCACACTTAAGGAAGTTAGAATGTCTAAGTCAGTGAACTTAAAATCAAATGAATATTTATGTTTTACTGAGTGGGACAATTATTCACCAGCTTCAGTTATATGCACGCTGAAATGGATATGTAAAATAATGCTGGGCAATTGATACGGACTGTGTAGATGAGTATATATGTAGTCAATAAACCTATTATATTTTGCTAAGATACCATATTTCTAAACAGGATTTCACCAAAGAAAATCTGCTTCATTATTGAGGAAATACACTGCAAGACAGATGTTTAATCAATTTTGATCAAGAGCACATGGGCTGTTTGGCTGGTTGAATATTGAAAAAGAATAATTTTCAGATAAAATATATGGCACCTCAATGATCACACATAAATTTTCTAGATAAACTCAGCTTATAGCTGGGTATGGTTTACTTAAAAAATGGAGTAGTCTCTCTTTAACATTATAGCTTTAAAAAATACACCTGAATTGCAATGCCCTATAGCCTCATTTGAAAAATCTTCAAATATTTAATAGACTTAAAAATGCAGAGTTCAGCCTTTTCCGTATTTTGACAGCTAGCCCATTCTTAACTCTTCCGTGTGCGTTACTGCCACTGTAAAGCAAGATAGACCCACCGAACAAAACTGTTGAACACTGGAAAAATCAGAGTGTTGAAGTTTACTATCAACTGTCAAAGAGTGGATGTGACAAGACATTAGCATTCTGATACAGCACTTCTCTGGCAAACTGTCATGAGAACATGAAGCAGAACAACATCAGCCTATTGTCAGGGTAATTAGAATAATGAAAATGGGAAATAATACAAATGTAACTGTTGTCCATTATAATTCTTATAATGAACTTATAATTTGTCTCATCCTCATTGAGCAGTGTAAAATATTTAAGGAGATTAAAAAAAGAAAAAAACAATTCACAGCTATATTTTGTAATGTTTAGTTGGATTGGCATGAAATTTGGAAACCCTTTACTATCTCAAGCTGGCACCATGAAATTGCATTTATCAACTTTGTTGTTAGTGCTTAATACTGGTATTATATGATGTGTAAATAAATTAGCGTGCAAGTAAAGAAAATATTTTGCTAATGTTGTGGTAGCCTTAATCGTTGGATAGAGTAATAATATAGTAATTATGGGAAAGTTAGAACATTTGAAGATAAAATATTAGTTCAGTCTGAAAATACTTGCTGTAAAATTTAAATGAAAATATTGTTAAGACACAGCATTGTTAAGACAATTTTTAAAGAATATCTGCCTAATGTCCAGGGCATAGCTTTGTGTTTCAGTCTTTGTAAAAATTTTGTGTTACTTCAACACTCCGAATTAATTCCTTCACGGTTTTATTATCTGGATATTAAACTGAACAATAAATCTGGATAATAAAACCACAGAAATAGCAGAAATTGAGGCTGAAAGAAATTTTAAGAGAGTTTGTACTCCATCCTCCTTTTCAGAGCTGAGAGAGTTGCCACAGCCTCCCAACAAACCACTGTAGTACTTCATAGTCCTCACTGTTACATACTCTAACATAGACCTGCCTTTCCATTATTTAAACTCACTTGTCTGATCTGCAGTGAGTTTTGAGAAGGGAATAAACTCCTTAAAAGCGACGTTTTACATATATGAACACTGCTACTGTCTTTTCCTTTCCTTAGTCTAAACATCCTTAAACCTTTCATCTTCCTTTTGATGTCTGATTTTCCAGACCTTTGGAAAAACCTCTTGCTCTCCTTGGGACTCTCTTTAGTTGAATCACTCCTTTTAGCTTGCATTGCCCCAGATTGGAAATGCTAAAGGTTTATCAGCTCTGAACACAGTAAAATAACTGTTTTATATTCGACATTCCTATTTATAAACCCAAGGATGGTGTTTGCTGACTAATGCCGTAACCTATTACCCTAGAGACTCCTGTCCTCTGAATATAGTCAGCTGTTTGGAAGTACCCTGTCTTACGTGGCTACTATCAATGGCATTAATGATGACAAGAGGAAACATGTTCAGGTTTGGATTTCCATTTTGCTTGCAATAAAATTCTTAGTGGAAATGTACATCCAAACCAGTATTGACTTCTTTTCAAAGAATTTATTAGAGGATGTTAAACTTTCTTTAGGCTTTTAAAGCAGTAAATCTGTTTAGGTAAGGTATTCTAACAAGACAGAATTTTCCTTTAATTTCAAAGGATATGTACAATATAGCAAATAAGTATAATGTCACACAGAAGATAAATTATATCAGTATCTGTGGAACGTTATTGCTTTATTCATATTGTGTCTTTTCAAACTTGTAGTGCTGAAGGAAAAGAAATTTTATTTCATGTTTTGTGAAAGTTTTCCTCTTTTGAACAGTGGGTATACTTGCTGAAACCTGTAATGTTTTCTAGTATTAATCTTAACTATTTTAACCCAAACTAGAAATAATCATCTTCCATGCTAACCACTACTTCTGAATCAAAACTCCGAAGATTTAATACCAACATTTGAATGTGTCCCCTTTGTAAATGGTGTAAAAGGCATAGCGTAATAAAGAAACACTATCTTCATAAGATAGAGATGTACTCAAATTAATTCAAACATTGTTCATTAAAATAAATAGCTAAAACGAAAAGAAAGAAAAAGGGAAAAGAAAGCTCCTGGAGAAGATATATTAAGTTTCTCTTCATAGTGGGCAAGAAGTGAAATCTTGGATAGAAAAGTTTAAAGTGGAGGCACTGACTGGACCGATAGCTTACAGGAACCATTTTACTACAAAAGTCCCAGAGCTCATTAAGCTAAAATAGCTGCTATTATGTAAAATAAGAAAACCTCTGTCATTTACATTCAAGGGATGGGGATTACAGAATGATTCAGCTGTCTCTGCATGCCAAACTCATCTTCTTCAGTTCTTTGGTTAAAAAATAACTGATTCATAATCAGGGAAACACAGTATAGCAGATCTCATTTTTTAAATTGATGCACGCGGACAGGAAAAGTGGCCCCAAGTAGCTACTTTTACACCCGGTGATGTAAGCGGTGTCACAATTAAGCTTTTCGGAGCAGTGAAAGAGCTCTGTGCAGAAGAGGTGGTAGCCAGCTCCTTGGGGATTGCAGCTGATTGTCACCCGACTAATTGAAATTCCTCTGCAATGTCGTCTGCTGTTAGACTACTGTGGCGCTGGCCATCCTCGGCTCTCATCAGTCTAGCAAATACTGTATCTGTCAGTCCAAATCCAAGTGAAGGAAGTTCCCATAAGCCACATCCCAAGAGTACTGGGAGGGCTCAGTGCCCTGAAGTCACGGCGGATATCAGTCTGTCAGCGTCAGCGGGGATGCCTACTGCACGCAGTACCAGCTGTCTGCCCTGTGACTCAGGGGTTCACTGCCATTGTGCAGTCTTCACCTTAGCTGGAAATAGTTTATCTTGCATATCCAAAGATGCAATATAAATACATTTATATATGTAAGATGCACGTGAAACATTAGGAGTGTTTTACATAAATAAGTTCCACATTTTTATTTATAAATGTCACACAAACTGGCACAGGTGAGGAGTCCACCCTAGACAACAAAGTGAAAATTTGAAAAGGGGTTTGAAAATGAGTCATCAGCACCACAATCTAAGAGTTTGTCTTTTGTTTGTTTTGATTTCATTCCCTTTCCTTTCTTAATGACTGCATGCCTTTGCTTGTTGTGTTATAAAAAAGAGAAGATATATTTTTTCTGGTTTATACTTTGTTCACTTCAAGATGTTAACTGAGCCATCAATAAGCATTTATCTCAGCGCTTCCCAAGCATTAACTCTTCATATTGGTCATAGAAAATAGGCAAGATTTCCTCTTTTCGAAGCTGAGCTCAAGGATATTCTTGGAAATGGCATTCTATTTGAACATCAATATTTCATGGAAATTAGTATTGAAATTTTTGCTTTATGAAAATTACATTTTAATGTCGAGCATCTGTAAAGAAAAGCTATTGACAATGATGTCAAACCATTTTGGATTATAAACCTATAACTTCAGCTAGTGTTAATAAAAGTTGCAAACCTGACTATTTCAATGCAAAGTCTGCAAATGCCATTAAAAATATCAGTACTTTGAATAGCAGTTTCAGTGTTAAAAATGTTTTTGTGTTATTAAACAAAGTAAAGATAACTCACATACTCAACAACTCAATATCACAAAGTAATCTAGAACATGCGTCCAAACTTCAGACACGAGGAGACCAAATTCAACATCTTCCTCTGCCGGAAGGAGGTAGATGGAAGCTCTGTCCTTCATGGGAATGCCCTAACAACCAGATTTGGGGTTAAAGAGAGGGCATACACATAAACACACCATTTGAGCAAACACATTTAAGGATTCATATGACCACAGAGAAGAAATGGGAAAAAGAATGATTTTCTATGATCATGCTTAGGACATTATTTTAGAAATTATGAAATCTTTAGACTGATCCTAGATACAGGGAGTGATATATTCTTTAGGAAAAGGTCACTGGATTTTAGGAAAAGGTCACTGGATATAGATAGATGTATTTGAAATTGGGACAAAACTCAGATCTTCACTTTCACAAATGAATATACTATAGAAACCTTCTTCCTGTCTCTACTTTTCCTCTCTCTTTCCTTATATTTTTCTGGTTTGTGGTTTGGTTTTTTTTTCAGATATTAACTTAATCTGTTCCTAAGGAGTTCCAGTGACAGAGATTATAACTTTGCAAGGCAGTCTGTTTAATGGTTACCATGCTTATTATTAGCAAGACTTTAACTGTCTTGCTGCAGTTTAAGCTGTTTCTTATTTCCCATCTGCCATGAGAGATTGTTCTTTTACTTTTTGAAAGCCTTTTATGTTCTTGAAGACTGAGCATCTTCAGGACTGGAAGTAATCTCTCTGTGTATGTGTAATGAAAGTCTTTCTTTCTTTCTTTCTTCCTTCCTTTCTCTCTCTCTTTCTTTTCTTTCTCTCTCTTTGTGTTCTCTCTCTTTTTCTTTCTTTCTTTCTTTTCTTTCTTTCTCTTTCTCTCTTTCCTTCCTTCCTTCCTTTCTTCCTTCCTTCTTTCTTTCTTCCTTTCTCTCTTTCTTTCTTCCTTTCTCTCTTTCTCTTCTTTCTTTCTTTCTCTCTTTCTTTCTTTTCTTCCTCTCTCCTTTTGTTCTCACTCTCTTTTTCTTTCTTTCTTTCCCTTCTTTCTCTCTCTTTCCTTCCTCCCTTCCTTTCTTCCTTCCTCCTTTCTTTCTTCCTTTCTCTCTTTCTTTCTTCCTGCCTTCTTTCTTTCTTCCTTTCTCTCTTTCTTTCTTCCTGCCTTCTTTCTTTCTTCCTGCCTTCTTTCTTTCTTCCTTTCTCTCTTTCTTTCTTCCTTTCTCTCTTTCTTTCCTTCCTTGCTTTCTTTCTCTCTCTCTTTCTTTTATTTTCTCTCTTTTTGTTCTCTCTCTCTCTTTCTTTCTTTCTTTCTTTCTTTCCTTCCTTCCTTCCTTCTTTCTCTCTTTCTTTCTCTGTTTCTTTCTTTTCTTCTTTTTTTTTTTTCAGGATGGGTTCCTGTTTATATACATCTGTGTGATGCTTGTTTTATTTCTCAACAGCATGATACTGTTGACTCATGACCTAAATTATTTTCTGAAGAACTGCTACCAAGCCAGTTATTTCCTATCCTGTATTTATGCAGTCAACACTTCCTGAGGACATCTGTGAGCTGTGAACCCTGCTCTGTGGACCACCTGCCAGTAAATTATGTGTTGTAATGTTAAGAATACCAATGCCAAAGTCCTTTTTGGAACTCTACATAGATTGTAACATTTTTTTTAACCTCTCCATATCAACATTGAATTGAATTTTAGTGACAGTATCATTCTGGACCTGATATTTTGCGTTTAACATGATTTACAAAAGTATGAGAAAGTGAGGCAAAGTGAGATGAATGTCTTTCCTGGAGTTATATAGCAGGTCCAGAAAATTAACCATGTTTCAAGTTCTTACTTTTCTAAAAGCCCAGTTTCCATCCTATGGCAAAAAATGGTGATTTTACAGGTGCAGATTGAAAGGACTAATGCAACACCAGTGTCCAGTCACTAGTAGGGACTGATGCACTCTCCTGAACTGTGTAACATGACTCAGTGGCTAAATAGCTCCAGAACCTCCACTAAAGTGGGCCTTTGTCAACTCCTGAATTTTTTCCCATTTTATTTACCATGAAATCATCTTAGTCCTCTGATGGAGTACTAAGTAGTCCAGAATTTGGGACAGTATATCTGCTCAGTCAGTCTCTGTATATGCAGTGAGACAGGGCAGCATTTCCTGGCTTATGATCGCAGATCCAAAACTGGATCATTACCATGCCCTGACTCCATGATAGTACCCAATTCTTCTGCAACGGAAAACCATGAGCAGGAAGAGGCTGATGGGACCTCAGTGTATTCCAGGGGGTGTGCTGCTCTGCATACCTTCTCCACAGTCTGAACATACCCTTTCATTTCTATCACTGCTTCAACATTTGCTATGGATCAGCTCCTTCTACACTCCTCTACTCACTCAAAAACCCAGAAATCCTTTCCTTTTCATGATTTAATTTGCTCAAGCCTCGACTTTATGCCCAGAAGTACTTGTGACAAAATTGACAGCACAGCAGGTAGTGATGGAATACAAGACTAACTCTGGCAAAATAAAACCATAATTATAATTTCACACACACACACAAATGCAACCTATCTATCTATCTATCAAGGTAGATACAATATAGATTGTAACATGGTGCCCTAAGTGTGTGAGCACAAGATAATAATAGCACCTTTGAGAATACATGCACAGATGATACCAGGAGCTCTGGGGATATAGCCGCAGATCAGAAACAGTCAATCACTGATAACTAAAGGAATGCAACATTGAAAGCTGGACAGAGCTGGTTTATGGTGTAACAAAGAGAACAAAAACCATACATGCAGCATATGTAAATCATCCCACATATTCTGCCAAAACAAAGGTAGTAACAAGGAAGTTAAACGATGGTCACAATCTCTACAAGAAGAGGGAGGGAGGAATGAAAACAGAAAGAGAGGAAATGCTCTAGTGTTGCCCCTGGTTTAAGGACGCTATGCCTTATCAATGCCACTACTTATCATCTGCAGCAGTTCTTCTGTTTCCTTTGGTAGACAAAGAACATCATTGCTTTTTCATTTGCATTCACTGTATTTTGCTACAGTAGTTATATGTAGTCTGATCTTTTACAATACAACTGGGTGAAGTAAACAAGAATTTTTAAAAGGTGTGTGTGTGTTTTCTGCTCCAGTTTTCCCACATGACAAGGTGATTGAGGCCACAGGACTGAACCAGAATATATTTGGGTGCTGCCCTACAGATAGCTAGATAGATCAATAAATAGATCGATAGATAGATTGATATTCCCCTATATTTTTATATTTATTTACTGAAATGGAATCTTACTCTATATAACTGATGAACAGATCTTCATTGATTTGATAGAGCTAGAAGGGTTTATTAAATGCTGTAGACTAGGAGAGAAAATGTAAAACTCAGATATTGTAAAGATATAATCAACATATATCAACAAGAAAATATTATAAATATTACTTATTCAATATTAAAAAACTCCTTAGAACATATCTTCTTTTAAGGCTGTAAACTAACAAAATTTGTTGGAAAATACAAATCAGTAACACACTGAAAGTTCATAATACTAATGACAATTTCAAGGATTAATAAGTTCTAGGAATAAGATATTGCTTTTGCTGCATGGATATTAATTTGATATATGTCATTATCATGTCCAAAAAAATTCAACAGAGGATGATAATAAAACCTGAAACCTGAAACCACTAGCTTGATGGAACTCATTCTTTGTGAAATACAGCTCTTGCTGCTTATGAAATACTTGTGCAAGATTTTGCTACTGTAAGGTACATTCATGTATGCTCTCAGTGAGAAATTTGGAATGTAATACTTCCCTCAGCTGCTTTCTGAGGAACACACTGAAATAGAATCATAGAATCATTTCAGTTGAAAAAGACCCTTAATATCATTGAGTCCAACCATTAACCTAACACTACCAAGTCCACCAGTAAACCATGTCTTAAATACATAAGACAATATTTTGATAAATTTGGTATTCTTATGTTTGTAAGATGGGCAGGTACTATTTGATCATGACATAGAATTTCTAATATAAATAAACATTTTCTTCTACCATAAATAATCTGCATACACACATATGCATACATACTTATATGCTTATATAAAATAGTGGACATATGCAAGGTACTGATTAACAATAATGAGAGACACTGGTTCTTTACCTCCTTTCTTTTCTACGGTACTGCATTTCTTAGAAAACCACCAATTAGGTAGAAAATGTTAGTATTTCATACTAGCAATGAGCATACATTCTTGCAAGGGAATGAAACATAAGTAAAAGAAAAGTGTTATTGAAATGTATTTCAATATATTGCAGAAGACAACAATGCAAACAAGTATGTTAAGKTTTCAAGTAACAGAGTGGTCATATGACCATGAAGGAACACTTTTACTGCAGGATGGAAAAGTCATTGATACTAGCACAAGGTACTGCTTCCAGTATTCGCTGGACATCAATCATGAAGCAGCAGCAGAACTGATTTGTTCATACCCAATTATGAGAGAGAAAACTTGTATATGAGAAACTGGTAACAGACCATCATTTTTGGACTGTGAAACATCCAAATTAAGTCACCAACCTTTGAACCAATCCTGATCAGGATGGGGAGTGAGGAGAACCCACGCTTCAGTAAATGGGTAATCTGATGCTTATAACTCCTCTTCTTCATTTGATTATTTGAGAGGATTTGAACCCCAGCAAGCACATCCTGAGTGATACCAGTGTTTCTGAAGAACTTGATAATCAAAACACACAAACTACTTCAAAGGCTATTTTGGTTGCCAGACACTACTTTGGTTGCCAAATTAGCTGCAAAGCTCCAGCCTAAGTAGGAGCTGATTTTCTCAGCTGAGGAAGATCGCTCATTAGAAATACACTGCTTCCATCCCAAACCTGCTGTCTGGACTATGGGCTGTGAGGTCTGACCACTTCCAACAGAGAGGTGTCCATCACCCCTCTGAGTTTTATAGTTTCTGCATGATTTCCCACACATCATATTCTCATATCCATGTGGCTAAACCAGCACAAATTTAAAATGATTTATATTTAGATTGTGTTATTTCACTCACCTGTAATTCCTACATGAAGTAGACGAAGCACTGAAATAGTAATGTACCTGTTTGAGCTGGTGTGTTTCACAAAACCATCCTCTATCTACAAATCTACTGTTTTCATTTTCAGAATCAAGTTAGTTCTTGAGGGCTCATATAAGCAAATACCTAGATGAGAGCTACTGAAACATTATTGTTAACTTTGCATGTTTTAATTTTTTATAATGTTATTTATAAAAATTTATATGTTCAGATTTATCCAAGGCTTTGGCAGACCTTAGGTAGCAAGAAGAGTATGTATGATCCTATAATATGATCTATGAAAAATATGCTGTGTCAGTCTGAGGATCCTGAGTTGTTTTCTATTCAGAGAAACATACCTTGACCTTTAGCAAGAGCTAAACTAAAACTGAAAAAAACCCTGGAGTACAAATGGTTTTGCAACACAAATATTGTATTATTTGAGCCTGTCTATTCCAGTGACTGAATTGCACTGTCAGAAAAAAAAGCTCTGCAACCTCTCTATGTCTCATAGTCTTCTCTTCACTTAAAGTTGCCTTGACTTTAGCATCATAATAATGGTAACCGAGAAATACAAATCAAATGGAGGTGACTACTGCTAGTCTCATTAAAATCTCACAATAAAATAAAATTAAATTAAATACAATTTGAGTACTAATTGGAAAGAATATTACAAAACAATAGAGCCAGTTTTGGGCTGAACCATCAGAACAGCTGCTGGCAATTGCACATTTAAGTTAAGTTAAATAATAGTACAACTCTTTCATTATTTAGAAGGGAGGGAAGAAAGAGCCCCATGTCTTATCTACTGCCTAAGATCCCTTACAGTTTAATAAACTCTCTTTTTCACTCTTTCTGATAAGATCAAAGTATTTTTTTGAAACAGATTGATAGGTAAAATAAACTCAATCTTTCTGGTTTCAGTTTTTTATTGGAATTGGGAAGACTGATTCATTTTTACTGAAGACAGACTTACAATCCAAACTGTATTTCTTGACTGGACCACATATCTCACTTTAGAAACCAAATCACGTGAAAGGGCATCACTGACCACCTGCCTGCTCTCACACTCGTCTTGGCTTGGATCCACCATTCATCCTGGAAAAAGGCCAGATGGCACAGTAGAAAGCAGAGGTCTAGGTATAAAATAGAGTCAATTCATACAAATCTAGACCAATTTAGACATTTCTTCTGCTGGCAACACAGAAATCTCTTGGTTTTGTCATGCCATTGTTTAGGCTTGGCAAAGCCACAGAAGAGGAGACATGCTGACAACAGACACTTCCAGCACTTTTGGAATCATATTTTCACTGACCTGAGGAAGGTAAATGCTGCCTGCAATACCCATGCTCTATGCTTATCACCAGTTTCACCCTGTCGTTCCAGCGTYACGGAGCCAAGATACTGAATTACAGCTAAAGTGAGTTCCAGGTCTGCCATTTACTTGCAGCCATCCGTACCACTCTTCAGTCCCCTCCTTTTGTCATTCTCTCCTGCTTTTCTCTCTAACACTCTTCTCCAAAAAGAAACAACTAAAATTTTAATTTCCTAATGCTCTCCTTCAAGGCACTGTGAAAGCTAGAGCCACACATGGCTCTCATTAATTTCTGTGTGTGTCAGAAATTAATCCAATAAAATCAATAATGTAAATGCAGTTTAAATGAGCCAGGATCAGGGTTTGTGAATAGGAGGCATTTCCTTGTGAGAAAAGATCAGCTAATGAGTGCAATCTTCTAAACTGGCTACAAGCTACCCTTAAGTTTATGGCCCAATACACTTGGATTCACTGTTAGTCCATTCCCAATTACACACCTAGAGTTTTTTTATAAACAGATTATAACTATAGTGCTGTTTTTATGATAATGTCAACAAAAAGAAGGGTGGATTTTATAGTCTTGCATTCACAAGTATATTAGCTCAAAAATTCCTGTACCTGTGTCAAAAAGGGAGATGCTTTGCATATTTCTTTCAGAATCCAACTTTTTGCTTAGATACCCAAAGGCAGATAAGGCTTAACAATGTCTGTCATGAAGTACCATTTATAGGGCTGAAACTAGCTAGAATTGCATGTGCTGCCATCCATTGACTCCCAGGTTTTCCTCTTTCACTGTTATAATCTGTCCAGCTTTGCAGTTATTTTAGTACACCTGAAAAAAAAATTATTAATATACCATTTCTATGTTTCCCTATATCACTGCAGGACTGGCAATTTAAAGATGACAATTCTCTTTTTCTTCTCACATTTTCCATCTTGCTTCCATTTATCTCCATGAGGATACATATATTCAATCAATTTTGCTACCGTGTTCTTTTGCTTTTGAATCAATGGTTTATTTTTCCCTCCAAGATGATCAATTTTGTCAAGCACCTTTGTCCCTGAAAAAATAATTTATTCCATTTCAGTTCTGCCTGTTTCCTCAGCTCTTTTTCTGTCCCATCTTGCTTGCTTTGCATCTATTTTTCCTCAATATTTTTTTTTCTTCTACATCATTCAGCAGCATGATACCCCTGGTTAATTAGTGCTATCACTACACTGCTTTTATTCATTATTACTCTCCCATGAGGCGCAAGCTACACAGTGTTAGCGTTATCCCACCCAATTTCTTTCTGCTTCTTGTAACATCACATGGAATGGCTGTTTCATAAGATCTCTGTACAGGTAGTGTTAATCATACTTTGCAAGTTTCCTCTGTTTGGGGAGAAATTCTGCCAGTTTTGCATGAGATGAAAAGTATTTTGGCTGAGTCCCGAGACCGCAAGGACCTAGTTCTGTCAGGAACTTGCTTGCTTTCAGATGATAAATTCCCATTGATTCTAGTGGGACTTGAGATCAGTCCTTGATGCTAACTTATTCATCTCTCTGTGTAGTGCCAACAGTTCACACGACACGGTTTCAAAGCAGTCACCCAATGAGCTAAATCCATCAAGTCAGATCATACAAAGAACAAAAAAAGTGCATCATACACCAGCAGGGGTGTCTAACATTGATGTCTGTATATACAAGTGAGTACAATAGGACACAACAGTAACAGTTTAGAGATAACTAATCTGTGGTGCTACAATACTGGTAAGATCAAAACCTACTTATTCTAATCAGCTTTCTTCGGTGTAAATTCCTGGTTTACAGACTTTCAAAGACCTGATTGTCTGTAAGTATATGAATAAAGTGGACAGTGTAATGCCACACTGTGAAAAATCAATGTAATGTGATTTCCCAAATTTATTTTGTCTATTAAAATCTAAAAATAACAAATTTCATGCCTCAGAAGATTTCAGCTACAAGTGAAAACTATATACTAGGATCCCAATTTTAATAGAGATACCAACTCACAGTCAACAGACGTCAGACATCTCATATTACTATCGTGTAGTATTTTTTTTTTTTCCTTCCATTTTCATTATTTAGCAGCACAGTAGGCTTGGAGACAGTGATACACTGTGAGAAAACTGGGGGATGAGAATGCAAGTTTCTCTGGAGTACAAKGGAAGACTTACTGGCTATATAAAGACTAGGAACTAGACTGTATACACTATATAGCAGCTTAGTGGAATGATAGAGGAAAAAGTACAAGTTGCAGAAGCAAAAGAGGTTGTAAGGAAACACCAATACGCTGATCTTTATGCACAGAGATAGAAAGGTATTGACTGTTACCATTTGTAAGCAGTAAGGTGTTTTCTTTTTAAGGAAAAAACATGGATTCCTGTAACAGAATCATAGAGTATTTTAGGTTATAGAGATGTCTGGAG
Organism: Phoebastria nigripes; assembly: GCA_035582835.1. Taxonomy (NCBI): domain Eukaryota; kingdom Metazoa; phylum Chordata; class Aves; order Procellariiformes; family Diomedeidae; genus Phoebastria; species Phoebastria nigripes. Next base: position 69,966 of record JAYKAV010003289.1, read on the forward strand.
GTCTTCTAGTCTCACTCTCCGCTCACACCAAGTCCAATTAGATCAGGTTGCTCAGGGACCTGTACAGCTGAGTTCTGAAGATCTTCAAGGATCGAGATGCCACAACATCTTTGGGCAACCTGTTCTAGTGTTTGACCATTCTTACGGGAAAAAAAAAAAATCCTTTTATACCTAATCAGAATTTCTTTGCTCCAACTTGCATCCGTTGCCTCTCTTCCTATCCCTGCGCACCTTGGAGCAGAGAGTCTGGCTCTGTCTTCTCTTTAGCCTCTTGCTGGTCGCCTTGTTTTCTTGAGATTGAATRAACCCAGTTCTCTCAGCCTTTCCTTCCATGTCATGAGCCTCAATGATCTTGTTGGTCTTCCATTGGACTCCAGTCTGTCAATGTCTTTCTTGTGTGGGAGAGAACAAAACTGGACACAATCTGGACCACTCCAGATGTGGTCTCACAAGTGTTGAATAGAGGGGAAGGCTCACCTCCCTGGAGCTGCTGGCAGCACTCTTGCTAATACAGCTGGGACGCTGTTGCTGTCTTTGCTATAAGGGTTCAACTCATTCAACTTGTTGTCTATCAGCTCCTTTTCCCTGGCACCACTTTCTATCCACTTGGTGCCCACTCTGTACTGTTCATGTGGTTATTCCATCCTAGATGCAAAACTTTACACTTGCCTCTGTTGAACTTCAAGAGTTTTCTGTCAAGCCGTTTCTCCAGCCTGGTGAAGCCATTCTGGACCTCCCGCATAGTGATCACTCCACCCAGTCAGGTTTGTAGTCTCACTGAGAGTACACTCCATCCCATCATCCAAGTCGTTAATGAAGAAACATTATTACACAGGATAACATATAACAAACAGTGGTTTGCCACAGATAAACTGATTTTAAAAAATGAGCTATGAAAAACAACACTTCCACCGCCATTTAGCCAATAGGTTCATTTTACCCGTGTGAGTATTACAATGATACTAATATATACAAGGTCAAGTAGACAAGCCCAGATAACTGAAACCTTATAATCCATTTGCATAATTGGCAAACAGATGAAGAAAAATGGAGAAAGAGAAGGGCTTTGATAAGAACCAGCAGTTTCTCTGTGTAGCAAATAATTCTCAAACAGTTGTGGTCTTTACTTGTCAATTTGTTTATATTGAAAAGTTATTAGAGTGTTCAGTCAGCACTGTTCTGATGTAATATGAAAGACAAAAACCAGTCAGTATTATTACTGTGAAATGGCTGCTTTAATTTAGGTTAAATTTTTGTGCTAGGCCTTAACAAAAWGTATCAAAACTGCAGAGACAAAGACTGAAAAAGTTCCAGGTGACTTTCAACCTTACACATATGACCAGTGAAATACTGTGTACTGTTTAGGCAGTGTCATAATCCATCATTTTAATCTTCCTATATCAGCTTCCAAAGAACATCTTACTGAGGAAAGGAAATGTTTTTGTGACAGGTCATCAACTAGTGTTTTTATCCAGTGCTTCCAAGATTTTGTTTACCTTCTTTCCACTGATTGTGTACGAAGCTCTGAAAGATACAGAAATGCCATTCATGTTAAACACTAGTTAATTCCACTTTTTTTCTCTCAGTACAAAGGCCATTACTTCAATCTAGTTAAATCAAAGAATAGTTGGGTCTTTTTGTGAACCAATTGCTTAAACACAAAACAGGGAAAGAAAGAATGTCCTAGTGCAACTCATTCTTGCTAAAAGACACAATTCTACTGATTGCAAATTTACATGTTATATATCTAAGGTTAAATGAAATGCATAAGAAAAATAATGAAACATTAACATGTCAGTATGTCTTCCTTCTGYACCATTTTCCTGCTACTAGGCAGGTGCTGTGACCAGGAACTGTAGTTAGACATTCAGAGGATTACTGAACACTGAATTTTCCCAATGGTTACTGGGAAAGCACTGGGTCCCAGTGCTTACTGGGACATATGATTAGAGAGTCATATTTCCTAACTTGTGTGTATTCTGATAAGCCTTGAGGAGTGACTGTTTTGTGATTTTTCCAATGATGTAACTGTAAATTCGTATTAGCTGTGTTTTTCTACAGTGTAGAGCATTTACCCAAGTAATTCTAAAATATGTGTTTATGCTGCTTGAATAATGCCTTAATATTTATTTATTAATATAATATAAAATAAACAATAACTTTTTTTATATTATAACACATCCTTGAGAAGAACACAGTTTTCTAAAAAGTATTATAAGAAAACGGTAAATTTTAAAATTTTTAACAACTTCAGCTTCATATATATGTGTGTGTACATAAATATGTTTATTGAGAGAGAGAGAAGGAAAGAGAGAGAAAGCAAAAATAATTATTTAGTATTTTGGTTTAGGTAGGTTTTACCTGAACCGGAATATTTTGCTGTATAGACATAATCCTAAACATACAGTTTAAGCAAATACCCCCAGTTCAGCAAAGGAACAAAAATGATTAAAGTGTATTTTTTAAGACCTTGTGTTATAGGAGCTCTAATTCAGTCCACTAGTCTTCTATAAATCATGCTTCTTGAAGGACTAGAATTCCCAAATGTAACGTAGCTGATCTAGCAATAAAAAGATATGAATAGGATAGCAAAACCAGTGTCACACAGCTCTACCTGTGTTATGGGAAATATAACCAATGTGGAGAATTATTCTTTTGAACTACGCCTGACTTTTCTGAATTCTGTTGTTTTGCTATACGTAAACTGTAATTGCAACTTTTTTTTTTGTCCTTCTATAGATGGCAATAAAAGTTGAGTGAGACAGAAATTCCATTTTTTTTTCAGAAATTCCTTTTTTTCCTAGGAAAATCCATTATTAAAATTACTGAATTTTAATAATACAAAGAAAACCCATGTTTGTAGCCTTACACTGTGAAGAATATCCAGAGGGTGGTGATGTGGTCCCTGAGATTACCCATGTTCTGGTCCAAAACATAAACACAAATGCCACTATCTGTATCCTCTGTATCTTAATATCAAGATCTATGAAAGGATACTTCTACATGGAAAATTCAAGAAGACTGGAAGTAATACCATAAATAAATACACTAACCCATGCAACATCTAATGGTGCATTTTGTGTAGCAATCAATCACTTTTGTGACTGCTYTTCAGGTGCTAGTGTTCAGGTAAAATTAACTTCCCTCACTTTCTCTAAGAGCTCGCCAGCTAAAATACCTATTTATAAGGTATCACTGGCTGTCTTTTTCCCAGTATTGTAAGCTGCTTTGGTGGTTAAGCTGGTGTGACACTGAGTAACTCAGACTTCAGGTAAAATAAAAGAAACTGAGCCGTTAAGTAAATAAAAATAAATAACTAAATAACTAAATAACTAAAATGGAAGCTCTGAAAAGGAAACAGGAGGAAAGAAAGAAATAAAGCAAAAATTAAACAACAAAACCCCAAACGAAAACCAAACCAAAACCCACGAAGATTCCTTTACTGTAAATACATATACCTTATTAGTTTCATATTTACTTATCGCAGGTATAAGCGACTTTTTAATCAATAATAACTCAAAGACAGAACATTTATAAGTCAGAAGCAATTTTGGAGTAAAATCTCTCAATAATAGGGGAGATAATTAGGATTATCTCCTAATTAACTATTAGGAGATAATTAAAAGCTTTTCATAATGACAATTGGAAAAATTGAGCAGTCTTTCACAAACTTGTTATTAAAACTTTTAATTGGGTATAATTTCTACACAAAAATTTGCAGGAAATAGATTCTTTGGAAAACTTGAAAAGTGATACAGTAATAATATTCTAACAGTATATCTAATAGGACATCTAAAGTTGTTGTACTAATAAATCACCTTTCTACTGGAGTGGCAAGGAAAGGAATTTCAAGCTAGTTTTAAACGAACACCTGCAGGTGACACTCAACCTTTAATGGCACCAAGAAAGGGGGTTCTTTGCCTGTCTGGAAGTGTGATCAAGTCGTTACATAGTGCAATACTTGTCTTCTTTCTTGTTTATGCACATATTTTTCATGATCTTGTTAAGGAGGTCAATAAATGATTGCTCCCACACTTCCTGCACTTTCCTCTACTCACATAGACCTCTTGGCTGTCCGTATGGTTGCTGGCCAGGGATAGCATGCAGATTGCACACTAGCTTGCATGGTGAGCTGGGGCTGCCCTAGCACACCAACCCTTCTGGCTGAGCTCCGCTGAGCTGGTTGATCACCCCCTSCTCAGCTGCCCTCGAACACCTCTTCCAGGAGCTGGCATAGCTGACAGCGTGCAGGGACTTGCTGGGACCCAGAGCAAAGCAGAGGCTGCCACATGGCCACTACAGGAGATGCCAGCATTTGGGAACAGGAGGGGAGTAGGGCCCCACTGGCTGAATCTCATGCCTAAGGCATCAAACTTGCTGGTCTGAGACTAACACTTATAAGATTTCATCTGTGTGTGATTAAACTTGTGGTGAGCTAGGGATCTGGCTCTGGGTGAACGTGTGGGGAAAATTTGTAGTGAAATGGTTTTGAAAATGGAGATAACAGATTTTGGAAAATCCCTAGTATCCTTGCTCAGGGTGCCTGAGACCAGGCAGCTGAAAAATAAGGAGCCTTGGGAGCTGGAGGATGGAAGATTTTGTGATCCTTCTCCTAAGAAGAGTGTGTGAACAAGCTGGCCTAAAACTAAAAAGCAAAGAAGATGGACAAGGGAGCTAGGCAAAAACAGATGGGAAAATGAGCTTCAAAACTGGCCTGTTTTGTTAGAAGATCTGCTGAAGTCATCACRTTTCACTAAACATGTTTGATCTCAACAAATTCTGTCAGAATAAGGTTGCCATAAAAGATGTCTACTGTTTTTTCTAGCAAACAAGACAAAGAATTGAAGAAAGGAACAGAAAAAATTTGTGTGTTAGCTGAACAATGACCTAGTGAACTGGATTCTATTACTTACTGTGCCATGAAACTCCATGTGATGCTAGGCAAAACAGTTAACTGATTTTTTCTGGGTCCCTACAGTCTATATGCTGCTTATGACTGCCTTAAGAACCTGGATTTTTTCTGTCAGAAATTCTGACAAAAGCATGGAGTCGCATAAATTAATCAGGCCTGTGTTTTTAATTTACATATTATATTTAAAGAAAAGTAAGGTGCAAAAAACCATGCATAATTTTTTTAAATAGGGACAGAATCTTACTGTGTTCATTCTAGCATCTAGCTCAGTTTACCTACTGGASAGATAATGGAAAAGTAGTGTTAAGAAAACTGATGTATTGACATCTTTGAAAAACTTCAGTACTCTAGCAAGTGATAAATGCCATAAAAAGTACATAAGGAAATTCTTATTTCTTTCTTCAAAGCAGAGTTTGGATAATGGGCAACAGAAGAAAGCTAGGTTTAAAAACTGATTATTAATAAAGTGCAATCAAATATTAACCAATGGCCTATGTCTCAAGAGCTTTCTATCATGTTAACTGAATGAGAGAGAGGCTATGTGGGAAAAAATGTAGGAAAAAATGTGACCATATAAGAGAAGAATGTATCAAAGTGTAAGCACATAAGAATTAAGGTGCTTTGACTGCCATATATACAACATTTCATAACTTTTGAAAACATTTGGGGGTTGGACTAGATAACCTTTAAAGGTTCCTTCCAAACCAAACTATTCCGTGATTCTATGATTCTGTGATACCATTGCAATGTTGATTATGCTATTTCAATATGGGGCTTTCATGTCTATGTTTTTGTGAGAACCTAGTAATAGGCATGCTCATCATAAATGAAAGGAGGGTTTAGCTGTTGGTAATACCTTCCTATACAGATTCATAGTTCCCCTCTAATAATTTCTCATTTGGTATTTTCAGTATTGTTTGCATGTTCAGAGATTCATAGTAGCTGTTCTGTGCAGAGTTCCTTATGAAGTAAAGCAAAGCACTTCRAAAATGCCTGTTTTGGAGCTAATTTGGATGTCAGTGAAAAACAGAAATTTCACATAGAAAGTGTTTTTCATATTGTCAAAGCTGCAGGGGAGTCGAAAGTCCTTGCAAGGAAATATGGAAAGCCAGCATAGCAGTAACAAATAGGGGATGCCAGGCACAGCAACATCTCAAATTCTACCCTCATTTGAGCTTAGATTAATARCTCTCTATCCACTCACTATGCAGAGCATTGAAACCTCTTTGGAGAGTAAATGTCTTTTTGAACAGAGCATGATAATGATTATACCCACTTTTTACATAACAGTCATCCAAGAAATGGGAAATTTGGGTTCTTCAAATGAACCATGAACTGCTTTCCAGGATAGTAGTTACAGCATGTTATTTCCAGGTATAAAACATAAAAGGAGAAGAACAGGCTATCTTTACCGGTCCTGTAGATGACACCATATAAAAAGGGCTACAAGAGGAAAAACAGGGAACAAGAGCTTGATTCTGGGAACTAGCTATTCAGGCAGCAACTGGCAACTAGACTTCAATCCCCAGGTCTCACCATATTTAATATCTTTAACATTATATGAGAACAGATATATTAAAGTTATCAAGGACTCACAGATTAATATCTTCATCCCAGAGCTATAGCCTTATGACTAAGGGATCTGCCTGCCTTAGTTAACTTATCGGAGGAGATCATTGTCTCAGGAAATGTAGTTTTGAATCCTTTCTGTGCCTAAGAATTTTTATCACTTGCTTCCCAGGAGAGAGCACTAACCCCAAAGCTGTTGTCCAACATGTTGAGACCTTTCATCCAGCTTAATGAAATCAGCCACATCCCCTGTGCTTTGTGCTGAACTTATGGCTGTTGCTTTGTGATAGGAAAGGACAGAACAATGTCCATTACAATTGTCCACTAGAAGGAATTATGGTGTGTTTAGATTAGTCAGGGCCCTGGCAAGGGGTAGAGGTGTTGCTGTTTAGATCAGGATCTTCAGAAGTCACAAGCAGTTAAGTTCTGGGTAGCTCTCAGGTTGAAAGGTAACATCCTAGCCAGTTTTAAGTGCCTCCAGAATTAGGCAGCAATGCAAATGTATAAATAAGCATGACATTTTTTCTAAATATTGTTGAAGTTGTGGCCAAAGCAATTGCTACCTTCAGTTTCTGTTCCCAGAACAGATTACAATGGTTTGGTGATTATGCTGACTCTCTAAAATATCTAGATCTATACCTATATCATCTCTATCTCTATCTCTATTTATATGTAAATGGGGAATTCATTAATTGATAATGGTTTGGGATATTTTCCCAAATGTATGAACCTTCAACTACTGATAATGCACAAAAAGAAAACACATATGAAGCCTGTTCCACTGGCTTTTATTCCTGACTTTGTATGCTACTATTGCAATTCTAACAGGATTTAATTGTTTTGCTTCATTTTTCTCTCCGTGTTTTAATTGGAACTTATTCTGCTTAAAATAATGAATTACTGTCCGCATTATTTCGGGAGATATTTATCTGCATTCACATAGGAATCTAACGAGTAGATGTTCAAGCCTAAGCAAGTCGCCCTACAAACCCTTTGTACTTAGTAGAGAGGAAAAGGTACCTCCAGAGTGTGATTCATCTGATCCTAAAAAAAGCATCTTAAGTAGATTAGATGACTTTTCCTAAGATTATTATTCATCCAAGGCCTTTAAAGGGCAAAGCAATGTTGATTTTCTGAAGAACTGAGCATCAGAAAAAAAAGCAAAGAGAAAGTTCTAAAGGCAAATTACACACACACATACACACACACACACATCAGTGTACATATATACTAGACTTGATTATGGGCTTAGAATTTTTTCCCTTAGGCAAAAAAAGCCACTAGTATATTTGTGTATATAATGATATATAGTCATATATAGATAGATATAAAGCCATATATATATTAATATATATACAACTGTACTAGTTTTGTGTTGTTTTCTTTTTTTGTTTTGTTTTAGTATATATATACACATATATAAAATAGTTGCCAAATAATACAGTCTGAGGTACCTCAGTAATAACTAATTCCAACTGTGACATTTAAGGGTAAAGTATATAGTGACATTTGGTCTATAGATTGCCAAAATCTCACAACTACACTATTTCTTCAAACAATAGCATGCTGTGTTCATTACATATTGGAGAGCATATAAAGTAAGTTTCTATAGTTATATACATATTGCTTCTCCCCAGATTCACACTGTGTAACATATCAGTGACTTCAGCTTATTTTAACTAATGTAAATGAGGTTAGAATCCGGCCAATGGTTGAAGTGCAGTTTAGATTAAGTGTGTTGTACCTTTCTTAGGTAAGTAAATATCTGTTTGTTTCTAAAAATCTATTTTTAGTGATTGAGGGAGGCAGTTTTACTCTTAACTATAGGATAAAATGATTTCTAAATTCTTAACATGAAAAAGGCTAGTGATCACAGCTTCCTCAAAGTAGGCTATAAAAATGGTTGTATTTGCTTACTCTTAGCTCTGTGTTGTGTGCGTCAGAGTCCTGAAGTTCTACATAACTTTGAAAGTACCTTGTCCTCAAAATAAAAAAGAACAAAGTTTGGTTTTTATTTTCTTCTATTTAATTTCTGAGTTTCCCATCCAACAAGCAAGTCAAATAGACTCTGCTGTATGAGAAAAACAGATGACAGGGGAACACATCATAGTCAATGTCCTTGGGCATATTTTGTTGACTTTAAATAGTATCTAGCACTTCATGACAGAAAATCATTTCTATTTCAGAACTTTAACAGCTGAAATAACACAAGGATAGGTAGCCCTATACTAGTTCACTAAATACAGAGCTAGAAACACTTCAAAATATGTCCTTGACCAAAGTCTTGCCTGCATCGTTTAATAAGCTGAGAGACTGACCGAACTACAGTTAATAGTAAAATACAACTTTTTTACTTTTAATATCAAAAAAAGCCTTGTGTTCCCTCTCCCATTGAACTACACAATACTGTGTTAACTAGGACTGTTCACATTTCTTTGGTCTGAGAGAATAAGTACAAGAATTTGCCACGGCATATTACTCTAAACATAACTGTAATTCAGTCAGTATTCAAATTATATTAATTACATATATATATATGTATTTGGCTATTGGGGTAAAAGAAGGATGGAATTTTCATTCCTTTTTTCTTTTCAGCAAAGTTCTTACAATGTGAGATATTTTATCTGATCAAAGTTTAGAAGGATAGCCTTTCCTATGTGACATATGAAATATGCTGTATGTTGTTACAAAATGCTATACTTGTAACTGTTTTACTACAATTGTACAATTTTCAGCCATTATGGAAATATTTTTTCCTCCCCATGTTGTCAATCTTCAAATACAGACCTTATCTCACCTAAATTTAGAAGATGTCTACATCCAGGAAAGTCACTTCTGGCGCCCTTTAAAGTCACTGGAGAGAACAGGCTCTTTTAAGGTGTGACTCATCTGACAGATGAGTACATTCAGATGACATCAGATTAATTTCATCCTAAAGTGTCTTCCTGTTCCCATTGACTATAAAGGAAGTTTAGATGACTAGTTCAGACACAGCAGCCTATATTTTAGGCTCTATGTTTGGTTAGATTAATCCTATTCGAAATGTCCCTTTTCCGTCTACAGGGTCAGTGACAAAGAGCCAGTACTGGAAGAGGGAGACAAAGACATTTGCTGAGAATGGAGCTCGTGGTACCTGCCTGGCATTCTCTGCCCTGCCTGTCGATTAAAAAACATATGCAGCTTTAGGGTGTCTGTTCTACCACCAGCCAAGACATTTCCAAATATTCATGTGACTGCATTTTAATGTTCTGAATCCTCACAGACAGAACAGTTTAAAACTTCACCCTTTATGACTAACGAGCAGTGAATTCTCAATGTGCTTTTCCTACATAATGCTTATCCCATTATAGATTAGAAACAATGTCACGTGTGATGGCATGAATGGAAAATCAAATAACGATCAAAAGTCATTAATTCTGTAAGATATAGTATTTCAAAAGAAATGTTAAGAAATATCAAACAATTGGATAACAATTGTTTGGAAAACAATCAATAAATGTTGAGAAAAATAGGAGAAAATAATCAAATAAACAATCAATTATGGAGTACTTTCTGAGCTGCAGAATATCTTTAAAGTCAAGTTTTCCAGACATTTGAGCATTTAAATTAAGTAGTCTTATGAAGCAGAAGACTTAACTTTACATACATTGTTTTCAAGTTAATGCTGCACAATCTTAAACACAAAATTAATGATATGCTGACATGTTCTTTTGAATAGGGATGGTTTATCTATTTGATGTGTGAGTAGACTGGAAAAAATACACATGAGAACATTTAATACATTATCAAATTTTCTGCAGGGTCAAAGTAAGCCTACATTGTAAAATACCAGGTCTTTAATAACCTATACCAATAAACATTAAGAGATATTTGGGTAATTATAGGTGACCATTAGAGAGCTGTTTAAGTTACTTCTCAGTGGAAATATAATTTCTCTGGCTAGCATACCTAATCTATTGCAGTGTAAAGTAAAATGGATAAAATATAAAATTAAATGTTTCTGAGTGCAAAATAAACCAATTTTATTTCTGCTTTGTATATACTAAGAATAAGCACATGTTCTGTTACTTTTGATGGAATGAATAGAGATTGAAAAAAAAGGTTCTGTGAAAGCTAGGTGTAAAACAGATTGATTTTTAATACTTGGATGGTGTCAGATCATTTTCAATGCATCAGAAAGTGTAAAAAAACAATGCTACCTCAATGAAGTCACCTCTTCTGTTAAGAATAGCAAACAGGGAAGCATTTAGCCTACTGTGTATAATACACAATAAAAGTTTATCTCAATTGACAGGACAGTTTCTCCATACAGAGCATGCCATTACCTTTCCTGTGTTTTGAGCCTCCTATGGAATAATCTTACAGTTGTTACAATGGTGGAACACTTCAACCTTGGCACATCAGCCTCAATCTCTCAATTGTAAATATATTTGGGTATAAAAGATATGTGTCATTTTGTCCTTCAAAGAAATGAGCTGTTTCTTTGAATGTAATAAAAAGTGTTTGTTGAATGACAAATACAGAAAATTCCAGCATGTTCTTATCTCTTCAGCAATTCGAACTTGTTACTTTCTTCAAACATCTACCTGGAAAAAATATCAGAAAAAGAGGTCCATGCTGAAGTGTCCTTGTGATGGTATCACAGTGACTGCTTAAATATTTCATGTCTGCATCCACAGTGAACATTATACAGAGWAATTCATTAATGTCAGGATGATTCTGTTGTGAACAGATCAAAGATGAAATCTCACATTCTAGGTATTTTTTTTCCATTACTTCTAGACAAACATACAAAGTATATCTGTTTTGACGATGAATCACACCTATTATATTCTTGCATTTTTCTACAGAGAATATTATTCCTAAGCAACACTACAAAATTGGTTTTTTTTAACATCTAATTGTTCCTCTGTTTTTCAACACAGAGGATGATATAGATATACATGCACAACAAACATATATGTATATGTGTGTGTATATATATGTATATAAGGAAACTATTTTTTGCCTAAATGTAGGGACACACTCAAAACATGAGACTGAACATTTCTTAACTTCGTGTGTTTTAAACCCAGACATAGGCTTGATTTTACTGATTTAGAGCACCTCAGTCCTAAAGTCAAAACCTAAACCTGTCCAATACCCCTACTTACTCCTTCTCTCATTTCAGTACTTCTTTTTATAAGGTGATATAAGTCCACTTAACACAGTTCACGTGACACGCAAAACTGAGGTAGGGAAGAGGGGACAGTCTCTAGGCCATCTGCTTTCCGCTGCTAATGTTTCATTCCAGCTCTAGAGAGCCTGGCCATCAAAAAAGATTTCTCAAATCTTTTCAAATGAAATAGGAGTGTTCAAGTGTATGAGAAGACAATCTAGTAGAAATAAAGAAACAGACAAATAGAGAAGGACTACATTGTGGTTTATATTCTGAACAGCCACACTTTCAACCTTCTTAATTCCTGTTACAACATGTACATAGAAGCTTTGCAAATGGCTATTTCTGTCAGTAGTGGAACCAACGAGGTTTTGGTTATTGCAGGTTTTGTTTCCTCATACAGAGGTTCTGTGTGGATCCTCAAAAGGTTAATATAGCTTTTTCTGTCTTACAGCATTGCCTGTGGGCATTGGTGGCTCTCTTCTCAGTATTCATCTCACAAAAGTTGCTAGAATTTAGTCTTTTTTTCTGTGACTTCTACTCCTTTGAAAAAACTGGTTCAAACTGGTCAAAGGTTCAAAAGGATTTGGGTTTTTTTGCAAGTTTTGTGGGTTTTTTTGTTTTTTTGGGGGGTCTGTTTTGTTTTTTCAATGAAAGAGTATACCGATGGGTTGTACTATTATACAATATTTTATTTACCAAGGGAGGGGGAGATGGACAGACAGACACCCAACTCCCCCTGAAAACAGAGAAAAAATAATCACTATTATTACTGATGTTCTAATAGCACCACTACTTTTCTTAAAAGTCTAGTGTGCTGATAGCATAAATTAAAGATGCATTTAGAGATCTCATTTTTAGAAACTGCAGAGAATTCTCAGTCACCAGTAAAATTTCTTAAATTGCATAGATACACATAGAATCTCTTCTTTTCTAAAAGCCTTTGACAATATCTTGAGGCCCATTATAATAACTCTTATTTTATTACTGGATGACCCTCTACCAAAGGCCCAAATAAAGATACTCACACTGTTGCAGGCCTTGAGACCCCCGCCTATTTGACTTATTAATTTTAAGCTCATTTCCCATGCATTCCTCAATTAAATTTGATTTTATTTTATAGACAATACTGAAAAGTTTGAAATTTGTAATCAGACTTCTTTAGAAAATCATTCAGAGCTGGACTCTCCAGAGATATGACCTAGATATAGGTCATAACATATGGTAAAATGGGATGAGTTGCTAAAGCTGTGTCTATTGAAGCTGAAAAAATAGGTAAAGAAACACTATCTGTGCCTACTCTTCCCTTCCAAAATAACCTTGAAGGAGACTGGGGAATATTCATACCACAAATAGGAGGTTGTATAATCATCTTCCACCTGGATCCCTAACATTGGGGACTTTCTTGAATCAGGAGGCAGCAGAGTCCCATAAGATTAATATAGCATGCATCAGTTGCCAGATTCTTTGATGCTGTACAGCTGTTCTGCATCATATCTCCAGCATAAGCTGAATTCACTTAACTAGTGAGTTAAGGCCCTGTGTGAATGTAAACATGCAGTGACGTGAAAGAGAAAAGTATATAGAGAAGTGGTTAGGGTCACCTGTAGACTGCATCTAGACCCCATTCCATATCCCAGTTGTACTTATGATGCTTTAGGGTCATTTTCAGCTGCCACAGGTCTCCTAAACATATTGATTGAACCTAGGAATAGCCAGCGGATGCCTAGAAGAGGGAAGACACTGACTGTGTTCACACAATTACTTAGGCTTGGATACCAATCATCTTCACTAGCAGTCCTTAGAGTCATCTCTATGAATCTCTGGCAGAATTAATGATTTAAACAAATTGCAATAGGTGTAAGGGAGAGGGAGGCAGAGGCTGATTCCATAGATTTGCAACTGACTCAGAGCAGGAACCTAGATCTGTGTCCCCATTTTGATTTACCCATAACATAGTGGGGTGTTTGGGTTTGGGGTTTTTTTGTTTGGTTTGKTTTTTTTAGTGTTTTGTTGTAGTTGTTGCTGTTTGGGGTTTTGTTTGTTTGTTTGTTTGTTTAGGAATAAAGGGGATATGAAAACCAGAACATTTCAGGAGACACTTGGCTTTGACAAAATAAAAAAAATTTCAAAGGGAGAGAATTTTCTACCCTCTCCAGACCGATGCAATCATGCAGTTGTGCAGACCAATGAAGGCATTAAATGCAGGACTACCACAAGGAACACTGGGGTTTTTTGTGCTAGCCACAAACCTGAATATGTGCAGTCTCTAGTCTTTTACAAAAGGCTTTGCACAATCTTGCATACTCTGTTCTTTAAAGCTATGGTTTCCAAGTTACTGACATGGTAGCTGCTCACTGAACCTAAGACTGAATAAAAAAAAGATACAGAAAACTTGTTATCCTTAACTTGGATCTAAACCAAACTGCAAAACTCTACCTATTTGCTTTGGTCATGCACCTTTTTTATTTTTCACTTTACCACATGATCTGTAAAATGAAAGAAAGCCTAACTCTTAAAAAACCAAAAAACCCAAACAAAAACAACACCCMCCCCCCACCCCCCCCCCAGGAAATAAAATAAGAAAGAAAACAAAACAAAACTAGAAAACACTTTCAGGGCATACCTAACAATGCATATAAAAGTATGGCAACAGGTCCATTAATATTGAGCAGTGAAATTTTTGGTACTGCTAAATTTTACCCACATTTAGTTGTTGGGTCTTCCAAGCATCAGAATCCCTTTCTAACTCTTGTGACTAGGCCAAGACCAGTAGCAACAAAATTAATTCCAAACCAAAGTCTTCCAAACCAAAGACTTTTCTAAACTTAAAGTAGAAACACCAAAAAAATAGAAGACATTTTTTCAAGATACATACATGGATTGTGTAATTGAACTAAATGAGTAAGACAAATGTTAAATAAAATATTTCCAATTCTTGTGTCCCAGAGAATTTATTCTTGTCTGAGCAGTTGTAATTGTCTTAAATATAAGCAAAATATTTTAAAAGTCATTTTGTAATATGTTAGTCTGGATTTGCAAGCTCTCAGAATTCACAAAAAAATACACTGGTAGAAAAGCTTGGAAAACAAGGACCATGTGTGTTTTTCTACAGACATGTTTCTGTAAGACTGCCCAGCATTTTAGAATACCAGAAGAAGAAGTTACTCTAAAAATATTTCTTAAGTTTTAAAATAGACCCAGAGCATCGTGGAATGAGAGTAAGGAAATTTAGGGAATAGAGCTGATAAATAAGTGTTTAGTTCTGTACATCATTCACAATCACAATTTGATTTAAATTCCTAGGGCTATAAAAAACTTCTTACAGGCCTCTCAAACTACAGGTGTAACATTATCTAACTAGATAACCAAAAAGTTATTTGACTTAAAATAAGCCATGTTACATCACAAGCTCTTTGAATAAAAGCAGATGCAAGGTGTCCTGGTTTCGGCTGGGATAGAGTTAATTTTCTTCCTAGTAGCTGGTATAGTGCTGTGTTTTGGATTTAGTATGAGAAGAATGTTGACAACACACTGATGTTTTAGTTGTTGCTAAGTAGTGCTTACACTAGTCAAGGACTTTTCAGCTTCCCATGCTCTGCCAGGTGCACAAGAAGCTGGGAGGGAGCATAGCCAGGACAGCTAGCCCAACTGGCCAATGGGGTATTCCATACCATATGACGTCATGCTCAGTATATAAAGCTGGGGGAAGAAGGAAGGGGGGACGTTAGGAGTGATGGCATTTGTCTTCCCAAGAAACTGTTATGCGTGATGGAGCCCTGCTTTCCTGGAGATGGCTGAACACCTGCCTGCCGATGGGAAGTAGTGAATTAATTCCTTGGTTTGCTTTGCTTGCATGCGCGGCTTTTGCTTTCGCTATTAAACTGTCTTTATCTCAACCCACGAGTCTTCTCACTTTCACCCTTCCGATTCTCTCCCCCATCCCACTGTGGGGGGAGTGAGTGAGCGGCTGCGTGGTGCTTAGTTGCTGGCTGGGGTTAAACCACGACACAAGGTCACATAAAAAATAATAAAAACTGGGAAACAATCAGTCAACACACCTATGCCTAACAGTCTGAGTGGTTTCTCACATAAAACTAAACAGCAGAACCTGTTACACAGAGATATGTATGAATGACTGTATGATGGTGTTTCAGAAGCAAATACTGTTGAAAATGTGATGCCAATCAGGATGTGTGGTTACTTCTGTGATAAACTCCAGTTAATTTTGAAATTGAATATGACTTTCCAGGAAGTTCCAAAGAGTTTTGAATTCCTGAGACTTAAAAAGCAGAAAGAATGGAAATAAAAGGAAGTAGAACTAGAAGAAACAAGATTGAAGAACAATTTAATTATGCCTTATCAAGAATCTATACATACGACACCATAACTTGAAT
Source organism: Phoebastria nigripes (assembly GCA_035582835.1). NCBI lineage: Eukaryota > Metazoa > Chordata > Aves > Procellariiformes > Diomedeidae > Phoebastria > Phoebastria nigripes. Next base: position 86,002 of record JAYKAV010003289.1, read on the forward strand.
ATTAAATTTGGGTTGTACTGAACAAATGTCTTCTTGATGGTGTTACTTGATGTGAGTTAGAACTGCTTTTCACTTTTAGCTATAGTACTCTTCAGAAAATATAAGAATATCAGAATTAACCATTTTCCATGAATATTTAAATTGGTTTGGATTTACTTTATTCTTTGTAATCCGTTGTTTCATAGGTATGATGGCTATAGGGGATCCTGTCAGGCCATCTAGTCCAAATTAACGTACAACACAGATTGTTAAGTTTCATCCCGATTGGACCAATAGATTTCCTATTTTGAAGGAAAAAAAATCTGTCCAAGGAGAATAATGGATGTATCAACTCAAAATAATATTAATAATAATTAAAAAATTGTTCTGTTAGTAACTCACTCCTTATTCTGATATGAGTTTTGTCACCTAAAATTCTCTTCCCATACTGAATATAGAAAAAATGTTCATCATTCATGAGCAGAACAAAATTAAAGGGTATCTTTAATAGTTGCATTTCAGTAGAACTGATTACACCACTTGGGATATGTGTGAGACAGTTTTGTAATATACTGAACATTAAGAGCAAAAGGCTGTTTTTTGCACGCAATTCTCAAAGCAGCATGATACTCTTCTCTAAAGAAATGCTACCGTAGTTCAGGCAGTGATTTTTCCTATTGAAAAACACATTACAAACGATATGCTCCAGAAAATAATGTTCTTTTCACAATATCATTAGTAAATTAGTAAACAGATCACTTAGTAACTATTAAAATAGACTTATTAATTAAGCCATTATAAAAAAATTGCTTCAGGATACATTGTATGTTGTCTTCCCTATTCCAGCTGGCTGCCAGTTCTTTCTTTGAGGAACAGTTTGTTTAAGGGAACTGATTTAATAGTAAAGTTAAAAAAAAAAAAAAAGTGTATCTTCGTTACTTGATGCTTAGGGTACATCTTGCAGTAATACAGAACAGTCTCTATTGTCATGAAACACATGCAAAGGTTTCACATTCCTGGGAAATGAAAAATAAATATTGATATTTTACATCATGTTAATCATAGAGTTGATGTGTGAAAACTCTTTTAAAAAATATTTATACCATCACATACTGTGTTTCTATTTACCCTTAGAGACATCCCCAGAAACTGCTCAGATTTCAGTTCATTATTCAGTGTTATACTAAGGTAAAAGTAGATTGTAACACGAGTTTGTTAAGGAAGATGCTGAATATGCATTATGCACCAACGTGTGTTTGTTTTCTTTTATTATAGACAGTGTGAACTAGAATAGTTCCTTCCTGAAAATCTAAAATTTATTGTCTTGCCTAACTATAAATCCTCGGTCTAAAATGTAAGAAAGTTGCATATCCTGAATGTGCCTGTGGGACAGATATGTCAGAAAACACATATGTCTGGCTAACTGTGATATAAGTGTCTTAATTAAGCAAAACAGTTAAAACAAAGGAGTTTATTCACAGCAGTCAAGTTGCTGGCTCTAGAAGGAACAATATTTTAGTAATCAAAAAGTTTCACAAATGGTGGTTTAGAGAATGTACTGATAAATTCTTCTGCACCTGGATACAGGGCTAGAGCATGTAATAGAGGTAACGGAGATCTCAGGTTCATTTGTACAGGAATGTTTTACAACCAACCCAATAACTCCACCTAAAACTCCAGTTACAATCTTTCTCTTGTGTTGAAGTGGAAATGGAGATACCCAGAGACAAAATTCAATTTATCCATAGCCATTTTCTTCCCGTAATCTAAAATCTACACAATACATTCTCAGCAACATGTAGCCCAGTTTCTACTGAAGGATCCTGGCTTGATTCAGTTTCAGGTATATATCTCAATTAGGGAAATTTTATGCTGCAGGTGAGTCTCAAAACTCTGGAATTTTTATTTTGAGAGTCTTCCACAGGTTTATAAGACACATGTCTGAGCAATAAAAATGGACAGCATAATTGTAAGTTTCATGAATTACTTGGATTTAGCTAGAAAAATGAAACAGACAAACAAACAAACAAACAAACAAAAACCTGTGTGTGAAATGCAGTTTAAAAAAGTGACTTTTATTAACAGTAGGACCAACAAATTAAATCAGTTGGAAGTAGTAGCTTGAGCAGTTTAATCTGAAAGAATCTTGAAGTTTCTTCAAGTTTAGGATGTAGACTCAAACTAAACAGATATTTGGTCTTTGCCTTCAAAAAAACAGGAAGATATTGAATATAAGAGAAAAAGTAAGTTGACTAATGGAAATAAATGTATAGAATGGAAATAATCATAACCCAGGTGAAGCAAAAATAAAATTACTTTATTCAGTTTAGTCAAGAAATTTGGCTGTTGCCATCTGAGAATAAGATATTCAGTCAGAAGCTCTCTGACTTCCGTAGTCTGAACAGTCTTAGAACAAAGTATTAAGAATAAGTAAAGATTTAATAAATAAAAAATGAAATGTGTGATCTTGGTTTATCAATCATAACATATGCTAACATAAATTGCAAATGGTTTGGGGTTTTTTTAGATAGATGAGACTTACAGTACTTCCTGTATTTGGACTAGAGCAGAGCATCTCTTTCAATTTTTTATGGAAAAAAAAAGTGAAGATGGGGTTATAGATGAATTAAAAAACAAGGGAGGAACAACAACCTGAAAAGAAGATGACAATGGATTTTGAAAGATCAGCTATCAATTGAGYAGTATTTCACAAGAACAATTTTTAGGACAGATATTTTTTAGCATTTTTACCTAAAACACAAAGGACAGGATTTGGCTCGAGAATTTGTGTTGAAATAAAGTTGGGAAGTGTTGTCCCTAAGAAAAGAATTAATATATACAGGAGGAACTAACTACTGTGATGACAGGAATTTTAACAGGTAATGCAATTAATAAACATGCAGGATCATATGCTTCAGGTCTAATAAGATAAACTTCCGTAACATGAGTCTAGGAGCTTATCTGTAGAAAAAGAGATGAAAGGACTTTGATCTGTGTGTTGATCAGAGAATAATTTCCAGCTGCTAACTTGATGTAGCTGCGAAAAAGACAAATGAACTCTTAGTACAGCAGAACAGAGACTTCCAGCAGAGGCAGGAAGAAATTAATCCCACTGTACAATTTAGGCCAGGTTAGCCTTCTCGCAGAATGCATGTATGACTCTGGTTACTCATGCTCATGAAAAAAGAACTCAGAATGGAACAAACACAGGATGGCCTAGGAGGATGTTCAGAGAATGAAGCAGCTACTACTTGACAGGAGACTAAAGAATGTGACTTCTTTAATCCAGGTAAGGAAGGCTAAGAAGTTACTAGATTGCTGTCTGTTACTATCAAAGAAGTATTTTTAGGCATAAGTGTAGCTAATAAGAAAAATTAAATGTAGTGGCTAGCAAAGAACTGTCATCTATTGCAGCTTATACAGGGCTGAGAAATGCTAGATAATGCGTACCTTGACATTAATGAAAAAAAATCCATGCAATTCAGCTGTCCTAAACCGGACTTGGGGAAAACTATGTACTTACATCTAGTTCAAAGACCATACCCAAACCGTGGCCAAGAAGTCAAAGTTAAAACTCCTGATCTGGATTCCTACTGGGCTGTGTAAATACAGTTGAAGCCCCAAATCTGCAGGCATCTCTTTATATAAAATAGGTTGGAACACATGTTGTAAAGAAAGAAAAATTTGGCTAGTCAGATTCTCCTCACTGAACAGTTATGTGACATTTTTTATCATTTTTATCATTTGTCCAGCATTTTGCCAGTGTTTTGCTTTTCCATTCTAGCCACATTGCCCCAGTGAAAGAAACCAGAGTGACATTTCTGGTGTTCAGTCCAGTTTGTGGTTCTGGAATTCAAGGTCCCTAACTACTAACTACTGAAACCAGCAGACCCTGCAGAAAAGTCCAGCAGCACTTAAGCTGGTGAACTATCACATCACACAGAAGTGCAAACTGGTGATGAAAAATTAAATCCTGGGTGAGATGAAAGTTCTTAATGATCAAATCAGAGATGTTCAGGAACAGCTTGTTGGGGGTGAGAGGAGGCAAAAAACTCACCACTTATGAGACAGAGCTCAGTATGTTTATGAAAGGGGTTGTGAGGTGAAGTGGCTAGAATAGCAGGGCACAACTTGACCCACTTTTTTTTTTCCCTAGTCTTGCATTTTTTTAAGGAATGAAAGGATTAATTACTTACTGGTAAATGTAATTTTTCATGCAGTCTCTTCTCCCACCTCCATTTCACATGCTGTTACATTACTCCTTGTCATCTCCCATTAGACTCTAGCTAATTTTACGACATTATTACTTCATCACTTTATATATCAATAGGCCCTTCAGTTACCTCTCTGTCCTCTCTGAAGTCCTCACCTGCACTTCCTATTTAGAGCAAATGAACAGTTCAAGCAGAAATGTAAAGCTTTATGAACCAGATTTGCACACATCTGCTGAATTCCACGTAAACATTGGAAATAAGTTCAGAGGACTCATCCAACCCTTCTTGCAAATAGCAGTAATAGCAGTACAGGCCAGATCCAATTGTTGACAACTCTGTTTAAGCAACTCTGTTATTGTGAATCCTTATTTCTAGCTGTAACTCACTTCCAGCTTAGGAAACAAATTCAAACCCTTGGACATCCTTTGTAGTTGTATAATATGATTTTATGGTCTTCATTTTTGGTAAAAAGATTCCTTGTACTAAAGATAATAACAAAAACTCAGTTAAAGAATTAATAGCATGTTTCCTAAAACTGGATGGACATGCACGTTCAGCGTCAGCTCCCTTCCTGTTGCTGATACCATGTTTCTTTTTAACTTTCTCTAATTACTTTCTGATATTTGCTCAGCCCATACAGACTATTGAGGTAAGTACAGTAGGTCTGCTAAATCACCGGTTATTTAAATCTGTAATGGGTCAATCTGTTTGATCTGTTTGCATTCAGCAAACATTACTGAATCCCAGAGAACTTCCAGCCTTGATAAGGACTGTGGGGTGAAAATACCACCAACTCTGTATAAAAGTTGAAAGTCTCAAATCCCAACTGGTGAAGAATTCCAGGAGCCATAAGCCATGCCAGAAGAGAAGAAAGGTATGGTATTTCAGTATCAAATAGTGCTGGTAGATGTTTTGTAGTCCTCTTAGGACCTCTCTGCCTCCACTAAATCTTTACATTTAATGTGTTATTAACTCAAAAGACCAACAAATTGTAAAGTAATAGGTTAGCCAGCTGGAAGACAATAATGTGGAAAATATATCTAAACCTTATTTGTATATATCATTAGACCTCACCTTAGCTGGACATCATAGTTCCTGTCACCTCAGAACTTGCACCAACCCACTGTTGATGATTTTTTTCCATGTGATGCATCTGGTGTCACTCAGTTCTGTCCTCGTCTCCCTGCTTTCACTGACGCTCTCCAACTTCTCTCATGCCAGTTCCCACACTCCCACCCTCATCTGATCCCAAACTGAGCTCTGAATGTTTGGCTGGAGCTTTTCGTGTAGTGGGCAAGAGGAAGCACAAAAAGCTCATTGAATCCTTTTCATCAGAGGACTTTGAAGAATTCCCCAAGGTAGGAAAATATACTGTTTAGACAGAGCTTTTACAATATTTTGACCTAGCTACCCATTCTGTTTGTCTTCCAAGAAAGGGAATAAAATCAGTTAATCTGTTCTTAGCACTGAATAAAGTAGTTTGTTACTTTCCCACTTAGGGAGGAAAATTGAAAATTAAGAGCTCTGGGCATTCTGTGACACTACTGATAGATCTGAAAATATATACCTGCCAGCATGTATGAAATGCATGATTTGCTCTTGAAAGGCAAAAGCACCACATGTAAATTAACCAAATAACAGGCAGGAATACTTACTCTTGAAATAATTTTTGAACTACTAATGAAACAAAAGAATTTCTGTTTCTATGAAGTCTTGTTTTGGCTTTACATTCAGATAAGGTGAGAGAATCCCATTATGTGTCCCAAATCCTACATGTGTCCCACATATGCCTGAAGCATGACACCCGAGTTTATGGAGAGATCTGTTGTAAAGCAGTATCATTACTTTGGAGAGCTTAAAAGAACACAATAGTCATGCATAAAACAGGTAAGAAATGACTCTCAGTATGGCTGGAATGCCCTGAGAATGAATGAGACAAAACTTCATGTTCTGCTAAACATAAATGGTTTTTGTAGTTGCATCAAAGGTCAGAAAAAATTCTCTGCAGTGAGGGGTCCTCTCCTGACAGTACATCCTGAAATGGCCAATAAGTCCTTCTCCGCTAGAAGAAATATCTTGAGTTCAAGTAATGGCCAACAAGGAATGGGACATATAGCAATAATAAAAACAAAATGGAAGACTCCCCAAAAGTGAAGGGAACAGACAGGTCAGCCTCAGTTTTGATGGAAAGAAAAAAAATGATCTCCCCTCTCTAGAGACCCAGAAGAACACGCGTGGTCTTTGATGTAACCCATGAAGCTACAGAAAACTGATGACTAGAGAACAACACCTTAGGGAAGGATTTGCACAACAAAGAGGTGTGGGAAGGTGAAAAGTTTGGTTTTGCATCCTTTTATTCTAATCACCTGGAAGGTCTGAATCTTCTTTATTTAAAGAGTTACTTGTTCCAATTTTTGCTTTAATAAAAGCAAACATTAGAATTTCAAACCCCTTTTGATATTTTGAGGTACTCTTTACAAAGCAACAGTATAGGTAGTTCTGCTCCAGAGATTTGGTCAATATGTTATTTCATTGCAGTACTCAGGAAAACAGAGCATGAAGCTTTGGAGAGAATCACTGTAATACTGAAAATCAGCAAAGAGTGTGAGTCAGGGTTCCTCTGTAATATGAAACATCGGTAACAATAGCACAGAGTACAAGCTGATCAGCAACAGAAATCTCTAAGGAAGGATAAATAGACAAAAAGGAGTGCAAATTAAAAGAAAATCAGAGATGGAAGCATAGATCATTCAGGTTTCAGTCATGGAGAGGCTGCCCAAAGGCATGCCTGCTCTCACCATCGGTATTATAGAAGAAAGTGTTCCTGATTCTTTCTACCATTTGTTCACTAGGGAAGGTATATTTTCACAACAGTCTTTCTAGTTTAGTGAAATGACTTTTAGGGCAAACCTCAGTTTTAATGTAAAATTCCAGGCATTAGTCACAAAAGATTCTCTGCATATCATGCCTCTAGGAGGCCAAATGCATATTGTAGCCTCTACAATTAGTAAAACTTAGTCCACATTTGCTCTCTGAATTCCCAGACTCTTGAACATTTACATACATAGAACATTTGCTCCTCTATGCTAAGTCTCTCTCCAGTCTGAAAAAAGTGTTGCAAATATGTTCACTTTAACTCAATCTGGACATTTTCATTGAATCAAAGAGCTATCTGATGCCAACCACAATATCTAGCGTCCATTTGAAGTCTGATTAATTTTTGATATAGTCAAGCTGATGTAAGTGAAATTACATTTGGATCAAATTATTAGGTCTATGTCTAGCAATGAATGGCAACCTGTTAAAAGCTGACAAAAGGCTTGCAAAATGTTTAGATTTTCAGTTTGCTGACTAGGCCACAGTTTCATAATAATTTCTTGTCATCTTAATTTGAGTTTACACCTCCCATACCCTGTGTTCTCATTTCCCTGTTAAACCATTAGCTGGCCTGGTAAACAATTGTATGGGTGAGACAGACAAGGTGAACTGAACTGAGGAACTGATGGTGTTTGAAAATAACACTGCTGCACAAACACTTACACTGACACAACCCAGTGTGTGGTTCATGGATGAGTGCAGGATGGCTGCTTTGACAGATCCCTCTGCCAAAGGAAGAGGTCATAGCCATCCTTTGCCCCAAGTACAATTCAAGCCCATATTCATTTGTTTGGGTTTTTTTTGTTTGTTTGTTTGTTTTCCAGCAAAAAAAAGGAAAAGTAAATTTTACAGCCAACTTAATTTCCTGCTAGGGAAGTCAATAAAGCTAAAGCTAATATTACAGATAGCTAGCAGAAAGAGAAAGCTATATGTTGTTCATGGATAAAACAAATAAAAATAATCCAGGTTGGGGTAAATGGTGATTGACTTTTTTTTTTTTTTTTCTTTTTCATTAGATGATTGTTTTTTTACTTCCTTATCTAATCCTTTATTTGGTCTAATTTTACATTTGTTTTCAGTGCTTTCTATCTTTTCTCTGTTTTTCTCCCTGGATTTTTTCCCCTCTTTTCCACTCTCTTCTTTCCTCCCTTTTCAATCCAACTTAGAACAAATACAAAAACATGTAAGACTGAAGCAAGTTCAGGATAGTTTGAAGTCGGAAATAACTAATTCCTGTTTTGTTTATGTTCTCTGTTGTCTTTATGATTAGTTATTTGAAATGAACAATGTTTTTTTCCAACAGCACAACTTGCTAAAAGAAAACTTTTCTATAATCATATTTCTCACTGTGAGAGAGTGATAATTCAAAAATCATCAAATTTGATCTGACTCCCTGCCTGTAAATAGCATGAACATATTTTGATCCATTGCTCTGTCTTTACAGGAAGAAAAGGAAAACTAGTTATTACATTGCAATGTTTAATAAAAGCTATCTAAAACATATGCATGTATATTCAGGATTCTGTTTTGTAGCTTGATACTATTCAACTTCTCATGTCAGTATATGGTATAGATATGTATAGAACTCACCTTAGAAAAATAGCCTCTATTTACATAAGTGATCTTGCCATAGTTTACAGTATAAGATTCTTCATGAAAGATGAAGCAGAACCTGTGCTTCACAATTGTAATGATCTTTCAGCCAGATAAATTACAGTGGATGCAATACCTGATACAATAAAACACAACTTTCAAAATTGTTTATAAAACTGGAAAGTGAATCTGAACCTGTTACATAAACTGGGAGGAAAAAAAGTTTTAGTAGCTGAATTGCATTTAACTAAAACAACAAAAAAAGTTACAATAGCAAACCAAAGCCAGATGCACGCATCTTATATAGGTACTACACCAGAAATTTCGTTACAACTATTCAGTCATTGAGTGTTCATGCATTTTCATATAGAACTCATTAGCTTCACAGTTTCACAATTATTACATCACTGTGTTTCTTGATTAGTTAGGAAAATAAATATCAAAACAAAACCAACACACTCACAAAACTCAAAGGTGGACTAGAAAACTCAGCTGTTTTTTAACAGAATGGTGCTTTTAGATACTAAGAAGTAGCTTTTCAAAGAAGCTTAGTGATGAACATGCAGTCAGTTTGGATCCATGAGCTACTGGTTACTAAGCCCTTTAGAGAAATCCAGTCGCTTACTGAATATTTAAGCATGAGTGAGTGTCTTCTGAAATGTTGACACAATTTGTGTATGTTGAAAAGTTAGTCTTTAGTACCACAGATGTCTTTTAGCCTTCAAAATCGTCACTAGCTAGATATGTAGCCCTATAATTTTGTAAGCCTGAAATGTGTGAACCTAAGAGATGTGGTTGCAGAGGATGACACACTTTAGTTCTCCTAGATTATGTAGACTTCAGCGGGTGATAGACAAATGGATTTACAATCAATGAGATAAATCTCAATAGCAGATATGCAATTCCTTAGCTGCACTTGCATCATTTTGAAAGCTCTTTAGAAAGCTCTCCTTCACGAAAGTCAGGCCGTGCATCCTTTCTCATGTGGAGTCTTGTGTCAGGTCCTTCTTCAGCTAGGGAAGGAAGGATTTGCTCAATTTGACTCAGCTTTGTCAGATAGAGTGGAGAATGAGAAATAGAGTGGTCAGGGGCAGCAACAACAGATAGTGTCTGTGGGAGAAGCTTGAAATAAAACCTTCTTTCACTTTATAGTTTGGCTATGAGAGCAGTGGAAACTCTAGGCAAAGAAGAAATTTTGTGACATTATCAAAACACTCTAAATGATTCAAGGATGTTTGGGTAAATTCATATAGTCTGTTAAGCCTAGATCAGAAGACTAGCCACAAGATCTACCTTGCCTCCTGTTTATACCATTCAAATCCTAAAACCAGACATGAACTTTCATAGACTAGTAAAAAAGGTAAAAGACACTGACTCTGTTTAGTTTAGAAAGGAGATGATTCAGCAGGATGAAGGAAGGTGGGGACAGAAAAAATAATAAAAGTTTGAACTAAAAAATTGGCCCTCATAAATGCAGGTTTTTACTGGAGAATACATTGAGTATTTAATGACACATTCAGGTAAAAACTTTTAGGAAATTCTTACATAGTACAATCTGTGAAACTTATTGACAAAAGTTGCCAATGTTGTGGAGAATGCAATGGAGTCAGAAAGGTATTAAGAAATATATAAAAAATTAAACCTGATAACTAAAGAGATTTTTTTTAATAACTCTTTTGAGGGTGGTGATGCAAATTTTCTTTCCTGATAATTTAAAAAGTGACTGATAAGAGATGGGAAGGAGTTTTCCTCTAAGTGACCATGCAATACCTTGAATTTTTCTTGAAAGTAGAAAAAGGCAAAACCAATGGAAAAACCCTGTCTGCTGCTCTGGCCCTGTATTGGGAATTCCCAATATTACTACCTGTAGCAAACTCAGTTTTGTCTCTACTTTGAGATTTGAAAGTAGTACCCTTGTTCCACATTCAAAACCTATTAGTCATACTTCACAAAATATTCTCTGGATCAAATTAAAATGGAAACTAGAAAGAAATTAATATTTTTTGTCTGCACAGACAATTTTTCACTGTTCAAAGATCAAACATGGAAAAGAGGAGATTGTCTGATCAGAAGGTATCATTTGCTACAGAAATCCTGTTGAAATTTTTTATTTCTTACAGCAGTCAGTTTAAACTTTTCTCCCCTGCAGTGACTTTCCTCATAACAGCATGATACAAGAGCATAAGAGCTCAAATCTCTCTCTGTTCCCCATGAAACAAGGTCAATATATCTGTATGATCCAACACACACCTTTTCCTCTTTTCCCTTTTTTCCTTCTTCATTTTTCTTCTTCTTATTGCAGGAGATGCAAGAAGCTAACATTCAGGTAGTCATATATCAAACTGATGCCTCAATTTCTGCAGCATGTTTGCGCAGTATTTATGATCTTTTCAGAGTTTAATCCAAAGTGTTACATTCTCAGGGAAGGGTGCTTTGAACCATGAAAGAAAGGTCTAAATACTTGGAATAGCCAGGCTATTTGACTGCCCTCTTGACATGGGCAGTCTACACCGATTGAAAAGTAAATGAGATCCATAGCCACTACTGAGAAAAAAACAGAGCAAAACATTAATTTCAGTAAGTTTAGGCACTTAAAAGTTATGTAAGTGTATGGTGATTTTCAGCAATGGGGAAGATCAGTACAGCCCTCACGTTGTATAAATGATAACATTCCTGGGGATTTCAGGGTGTTTGCTAGAGCCAATGCATTCTCACTGAAATAACACAAGTGCATCTGTGCCTTTGTTGGTGTCTCTTTCCAAAGAACTGTCATCATCTCTGTTGTCTGACACATGATTAATACATTTTGAAAGAAACGGATCAATTTATTAACATAGCATTTAGTGACTAGAAAACAGAGATGATGGGACTTCCAAATTCCTAGATATAGGTTACACAGACAAATTACTATGAGTTAATTGGAACAATTCCAAAAGACCTGATGTTATCACATGAAACCTGTAGGAATCAAAAAATGAACATCTGGCTCAGACATTTATATCTCATTAAAGCTTCGCTGAGATGCATCTTTACTACTTTGCTATAAATTTTCCAATGTTATAGATAAAAAAAAAAAGATGGGTGTCCTGGTTCCGGCTGTGACAGTTAACTTTCTTCCCAGTAGCTGGAGGCAGGGGGTGCTGTGTTTTGGGTTTGGTATAATAGGAGCGTTGATGGCCCATTGATGTTTTGTTTGTTGCTGAGTGGTGCTTGCACCGGGCACTTTTCGGCCTCCCATGCCCTGCCAGGTGCATGGGAAGCTGGCAGGGGGAGCATAACTGGGGTGGTTGATCCAGCTGGCCAATGGGGTATTCCATACCATGTGACGTCATGCTCAGTATAAAAACTAAGGGGTGTGTGTGTGCAGGGGCTCTGGCGTCATGGGACGGGCTCTCGCATATCAGGCAAACGCGTCAGTCAGCGGGCGGTGAGCAGTTGCATTGTGCATTGCCTGCTTTGTATATTCTATTGTTGCTGTTATCACTGTTATTATTACTGTTCTACTTTGTTTTATTTCAATAGTTAAACTGTTTTTATCTCAACCCATGAGTTTTCCTACTCGTGCCCTCCTGATTCTCTCCCCGATCCTACCGGAGGTGGGGGGGTGAGCGAGCGGCTGCGTCGTGTTTAGTTGCTGGCCAGGGTTAAACCACGACAGTCCTTTTTGGCGCCCAACGTGGGGCTCAAATGTGGGGTTTGAGATAACAACAGATTAATTAGAGCATATTAAGGAATTTRTATCTGTTAACAGTTGTTGGTCACAATATTAGTTTATCTGACCTGCATCATGCTCTTGTTTTTGCTGTACATGTTAAAGATTGGTGTTGGTTTCTTCGGTCTGCTGTGCTCTGCAGTGATTAGGGATGTTTTGCCTGGGAGATTTGTTATTAAACGCTGGCATTGGGCATTATTTGGTATCTGGGTGTTGTACTGAAGCTGCTACTGTATTTTGGGTACCACCTCTTGGAGACAATTAGCAATTATACTTCTTCCTCTGAGGAGCTTTTTATGGAGGAAATACAGAATGGCACCTTCCTCTATGATGTTTTCTCCTTTGTTACATCAACTTTTCAGTACCTTGAACATACCTGGGTAGTTAAGATATATCTATTGGTATTTCTTGGGAATATTGTTTTGGTTTTGTCTAAGGTTAATAAGCAATTTAAGAATATCATGCAGAGATCTGCCCCAAGGCTGGATAGTTATGAGTGGCAGGGTGTGTGGGATAGCATGGGCAAATGCCTAGGACGGTGGGCACCCCCAGTGTTTTGGAAATTCACCCCTGAACAAGTGCAGAATCCTGAAAAATCAGTAGAATGTTTGGAAAAAGTATGCTGTCACCCTGGCAATCCTAGGGAGACACAAATCACTGCAATGTGCTGGGGCCTGGCCCATGCCTACCGAGCCCTGTTTAACACTATTCAGAACCCTCAAGGGGAACAAAAGGTCTCTGGATCTGACGGCAAAACAACGGGCCCTGCAGCTACCCCACCCCCCAGGGCAGGCACGGTGGCTACTCCACCCCCTGCAACAGAGAACCAACCTGTGCCAGTATCAGTCGCCCCTATACAAAAAAGAAAGTACACAAGAAAGTCAGCTCGTTTAGTAAGGGATGAAAATGAACCAGGGCCATCAGGAGAACAGGAGGAGGAAGAGGCAGAACCCGTAAATGAGTTGGTAACCACCCGATCCCTATCCCTGAGTGAGCTGCGAGATATGCGGAAAGATTTCAGCTGTCGTCCAGGCGAGCACATTGTCACCCGGCTGCTCCGATGCTGGGATAATGGGGCCAGTACCCTGGAATTAGAGGGTAGGGAAGCCAAGCAGCTGGGATCTCTTTCTAGGGAAGGGGGCATTGACAAAGCGATTGGGCAAGGGGCACAAGCCCTCAGCCTCTGGAGGCGACTCCTGTCAGGCGTGAAGGAAAGGTATCCCTTCAAGGAAGATGTTCTATGTCACCCAGGCAAGTGGACCACCATGGAGAGAGGTATCCAGTACCTGAGGGAATTAGCCGTGCTGGAGGTGATTTATGATGACCTGRAMAAYGAGCAGTTACCCAAAGATCCAGAYGAAGTCMAGTGCAYSTGACCCATGTGGCGGAAGTTKGTACGGAGCGCACCAGCATTGCATGCAAACTCATTGGCAGTAATAGTCTGGAAAGATGGAGAGGAACAAATGGTGGATGAACTGGCTGGCCAACTCTGGCAATACGAAGAAAGTCTCTCTTCCTCCCTACGGGCCTGCGTCTCTGCTGTGGAGAAACTGTCTCAGGAGGTCCAGCAACTCAAAGACGATATGTCCTACTCCCTGCCTGCATGGGCCAGTATCTCAGCCATTAGGAGTAAGCATCCCTCTGCTCAAGAGAGAAGATATCATGGATACACACCCTGGGGCAACCTGTGGTTTTACCTGCGTGACCACGGAGAGGACATGAGGAAGTGGGATGGAAAATCTACCTCGACCCTAGAGGCATGGGTACGTAAATTGCAAGGAAAAACAATCACAAAAGGGGGTTCGTCCAGGAAAACTGCTGCTCCAGTCTCCAGTAAACAGTTTCCCAGACAGCACAGAAGGGCTGATTCCACTTCCGATTTTAATGAAGGAATTCTTGATTCATACTTAGAAGAAGTGGGTAGCGAATACAATGACCAGGACTAGAGGGGCCCTGCCTCCAGCCAGGTGGAGGAAAGGGACAACCGGGTTTACTKGACTGTGTGGATTCGATGGCCTGGCACATCAGATCCACAGGAGTATAAGGCTCTAGTAGACACCGGTGCACAGTGTAGCCTAATGCCATCAAGCTATAAAGGGGCAGAACCCATTTGTATTTCTGGAGTGACAGGGGGATCCCAAGAACTAACTGTATTGGAGGCCGAAGTGAGCCTAACCGGGAAGGAGTGGCAAAAGCACCCCATTGTGACTGGCCCAGAGGCTCCGTGCATCCTTGGCATAGACTACCTCAGGAGAGGGTATTTCAAGGACTCAAAAGGGTACCGGTGGGCTTTTGGTGTAGCTGCCTTGGAGACGGAGGAAATTAAACAG